>JAJNBT010446176.1:0-17816 GCA_028455955.1 Notopais sp. p TS-2021 | reverse complement strand
TTTAAAAAAAAAAAAAAAGTTCGTACAGAAAATCGAACGCAGTGACCATAAAACATTACGGTACATATTTTTTATATATCGTATTAGTTTGAACTAAGAACTATTCTAGTACTGATAGAAATAAGGTCTAGTTAGTTAGTGATTTTTATTACTTGTGCAGAAATAGTCAAGTTTGACTATAACCAGATACTGAAACATCTTTTGTGTTTATTTGTTTTTTTTGTCTGTACACAAAAACATATTTTATTAAAATATGCCTAATGTGAAAAGAACTCCCATCAGAGAATCTAATTCCGAAGCCGAAACCGATCTTTTGATCGATACTTCGTTGGCTTTGTTACCTAGAGACATTACAAGCGATACTACAATGTTAATTGGTGTACAGGATGCTACTTCCACAGCGGTCCGACCGAAAATCAGACCTATAACAGCACCCACCACCGACAATGAAGTGAACTGTGATTATTGTGGTTCACAAAAGCATACTGCAGTTCATTGCCCAGTACTTCAGAAAGAAACAAAAGAAGGGACCCAGGATTGGTCATTTTACGATCAGGTTAGACCCCTCACCAATTTAGTTGAAGGAGCAGCTTCCAAGAAAACCAAGACCAGTTCTATCCCCTCCAAAAGATCTCATAGAATGACAACTCGCTCTACTCAAGCTCCACTGAATGAGGAAATTCTTTCCAGAAAATCTAAGTCAATGCTAAGCCATAGCGAAGAAGGAAAAGTACTTTCTATTAACAAATCCATATCAAGAAGACTACAGGACACTGATCCAGTAGGAACAGTTGAGGATCCTTTTGGTTCTCAACAAGATTTAAATTCTAGAATATCTCACTCAAGTACTACAACTAAACATAGTGAAACGGAAGTTGGACATGACCAAACCATGGTCACTCCAAGTTCTTCCAAGAGCCACGTGAAAGGAACAAACGGTCCAGCGGATGAGGTAGTCAAAACAATTACCAGAGGAGATAAAGACATGCTCCACAGAACAACTACCAAATTATCAACCGAACGAGTTCGGAAGGCCAGTAAAGAACGTTCCAACACTAAGATAGAAACTCCGGTAAGAAAGAATATTACTCCAGAATCTACTCCAAGTAGAAGAGACAAACCTTTGCATATTTTAGCACCTGACGGTTCTAGATATGTAAGAGAAAGCGTATATGACAAGACCAAAACTAGAAAGGATTCAGCTCTGACACCACAGAATAAAATATCAAGTTCAGTGTGTTCGCCAAAGGATGAAGAACAAAGGTGGAGAGAATTCTTTGCGAAAGAGGAACGACCAATCCCTGAAGAAATTCATGCTGATCGTCCACCTCATTTTGCAACTCCCAATCTACAAAATCGGTCGGGAGCCAGACAAACTAAGCTATTTTCTCCCACCAAAAGAAATATTCCCAGGAAAACTTCTATCCCAGGCAGTCATATTACCACTATCCATGAAATTTACGAGCCAAATCCAATACCATCTAAGCCTACGAGACATCACAAAGCTTCATCAATACAGCCAGATGAAGTACAAGATCCTAACTCGTGGCATGAATTAGTAGGAATCCCTAAACCTTTCGTACCATATTACAATCCGAACAATCCAACCGTACCATGGTACGTACCTACTAATATAGACGCTGGTCCAATCAAATTACTGGACCTCGCAAAGAAAGACGTGGATGTCACTCACCATTTTGACACCATACGTCTAAGAGGAAAAATGAACCATTGGAGAGCTTCGCACTACTTTGAAGTTCTGATGACTACATTGGACGCAAGGGGACAAGCTTTCATAAGAACTAATGGCATATTAACTTTCAAAGTAGCTAAAGTAAAAATGGAAAAAGCCTTTGAAAAGGACTATGGTAGTGATACTATTTTTGATACCGTACTTAGAGTACGACAAACAGCTACTATGACCATAACCGAGTATAAACGACGTGTAAGACTTAGCTACCTATAAAGCTTATGGTATAGACGGTGAAACCATAGCTGACAACCTAGCCGTATCCATCTATAAGAGTGGCGTTTCAAAATATTATGCTAGAGAGATAAGTTTGCACAGTTCGAAAACTTTGAATGAGACACATGAACTATGTCTCAAACTTGAAGAATATATGATCGCCAAAATGAGAGATGAAGTCTTGTCTTCATCACAGAATGATTCTAAGTTTAATCGCCTGACATTCTCTAAACCTCAACGAAATCATTTTGACATGGTTCCACAAGAAGAACCAGATGTTGCTGTGGATTGGAATTATCACTTGCACCCGGTTTCTACAAAGGAACCTAAGAAGCAACTAGCTATTAAAGCTCCACCTATTAAAGCCAAAACTTCTAGTGACCCTGGTAAACAACTGGTGAAATATGATCCAGATGCTGCTAACGTCCAAGAAGATATGAATCGTGATAGCTTCCATTATGATGTCCATCGAGAAGGAATAACCTGCCATTATTGTGGTAAGGAAGGACATTACATAACCGAATGTTATAAACTGGAGAATGACAGGAAAATCAATAAATTGGACTGGACTTATTGGATGATCCATAGTCCCAAATCACCTAACCAACCAGCTTTTAACAGCTATCGAGGTGGTAATACTCGTGGTAACAACTACCGGAATAATTTCAATCGTGGTGGTGGTTATCAAAATAACTATAGAGGCAACTATAATAATAGAGGTCGAGGAAATCAGTCGAGAGGCCGTGGCAATTTTCAAAATCAACGAAAAAGTTACGACCAAGGTTATCAAGAAGGACTGAAGAAACAACTCAACGTGACTGAGGTTGCAAAAGACCAACCTCGAATCACCTTACCTCCACCTCCCAAGCCGATAGAAAATGTACCCCAAACTAAGACTGAGCCAATAGTCTTACCTGAACCATTACAAATCGAAGTACCAAAGAAATCGAGTACTCGATACCCAGAATCAGATTGATACAGAGGTTCGACTAAGTTCAGAGGAACCATGGAGGAAAATTACAACTATAAGGAAGAGGAACCAAAAAATGCTATGATAAATGGCAACAATTGTCAGAAAGGATAGAGAAAGCTTTGTCACGAAATATGGAAGCTATCTCTAATAATAATATTCCTTCAAATATACACATATATCCTTCAAATCAACAAGTTCCTCCAGTTTCCTTCAAGGAAGTTTCTCCAACGTTGATGCGTAATACCATTCCCACCAATGAACATAAAAACTCAACGGAAGGAACCGGTACCATTTTAAAAACGATCAACAACACTTGTGAAAATTTTCTAAGACCTGTAGAATCTAGTCGAACGCCTCTAATAGAACGACCTTTAACACCAGAAAAGAAACATATAATATATGAACATGTGAAAATACCAAAATTGACAAATAAAGTTCAAACAAAATCTATATTAAAGAAGACAGAGATGAACGTAACAAAAGACTTAATTGTCTCACCTACTACATCAAGTTCCACTCAAATTGAACCTAGAAGTACAAGTTTCGAGGATAGTCCGTTAGTAACAGATGATTTCTCCGAATTGTCTTCTAATATCTCTTTAAATTCTACTATAGATTATGATATATCTACTTCTATTTTACCTCCAATTGATCACAAAATCCCTATTTTTTCGGACATGAAATCAATTGAAAATTATCTCTTGAGTGAAAAGAGAAGAGAAGCCATAAATGCGTATTTAACGTATAGACAAAAGCATGGTTTAAGAACTAATGCCAAAATCATAAACGAGAAAGTAAGTTGGGATTCAAATCTCGATGAACTAACTCATTATTACAAAATGATCCGAGATTATGCTACTATTGAGCATGTTCAGATTTCGGGCGGATCGAAAACATCAAAAACCAAGAATGTTTCTCGTAAAAATGAATGTAACAAAGAGAACTCCACTCTAACAAAGGAAAACTTACAGGACGAATATAAAAATTTATCCAGTAAAATGAATATAACAAAGAGAACTCCACTCTAACAAAAGAGAACTTACAGGATGAATGTAAAAATTTATCCAGTAAGAATGAATATAACAAAGAGAACTCAACTCCAATAAAAGAGAACTTACGTAGCAAAAATCTATCATGTAAGAATGAATTCAAGAAAGAAAACTTACAAGATAAAGGTAAACTTTTACCTTGTAAGGAGAAAATTTGTAAAGAGAACTCTACTCAAACAAAAGAGCGTACATCTAAAGATGTCACAAAATGAGTCACCTCGGAATCTAATTCCGAACCTTCTCGCATTAAAATCAATCTGGACGATATAGAACAAGTAATCAAAGGTCATAAAAGTACCAATATAGGTTTTCCTCTAGTGAAAAGAAACATACAATCTGATGAATCACGAAGTCATGAAAATGAACCTCGAACCATAGATTTAACCCCTGATCAAATTCAACTAGACGAATTACAGAGACTCAGAAACTACGCGGAATTTACAGATGAATATGATGAAATCACTTATACCATATACGATCAATGTATGACTGATCTCATCGTGAAGAAATTAATGCAAGTACAAATGAATAAAATTTATCCAGATGGTGAAGAAGTTCGCCAGCGACTCATTACTAAACTCGACTCATTTAAAACACCAAAATATTTTACTGATACATTAAGATATTTCAAGAAACTAGAACTAGAAACAATTTCAATAGAAACAATAGATCTAGATATTTTTCCCCTACCTTACGATAAATCTAACGATACTGATGGCATCGAAATGAAATTCGAAAATAACCCATCAGGATATACTTCAGGATATTCAATGTTGAATAATCGGATAATCGAAACTGAATCTTTCGATAAATTAGTAAATAGATATGAAAATTTAGAAAGTCAATTCCCCAAGAAACAAGGTGTAATTCCTTGTAGAAATGCTGTTAAACAAATAATAGAACGTCTCGCTACAGCAGAATTACGAATTTTGAAATCAAATTACGGACTTTCAAACTCATTCAAGAAAAACCGTATGTTACTTTATTATACCACCACATATTTCAAACAAATTCTACGCATCTATCTGAAGTTAAAAATGTATGAAGTTTCCGTACCCAAGATTGATTTGAATATATTTCCATTGCCCTTGTGTCTGGATTCACCTGCCACTGAAGAGATTTCTGAAGTATCATCGTATTGCGATGATATGTTAATATCAAGAGGAGTATCTTTAAATATAGACGAAACCAAAGATGCAAAAGATCCGAATTCACCCCAAGAGATCAGTGAAATACCGGATTCTTTCGATAAATCTTGGAATAATCAATTTACAACCGATCTCAAAGATGTCAAGGTTAAATTTAGCTCTTTGCCTAACCTTACTTATGAAAAAGAATTAACACCTACTAACTCATCCATGAACAGTAAACAATTTTGGGAGAAAACTTTCAATAAAAATCAGAAAACTCCCAGTATGAATACATTACCGAGTTATAGCAATAATAGATCGAAGATTGATGAAACATGTCCTCCAGGAACTCTATTCCATTATGACATCAACGAGGACCAAATTACAAATTCTTCGAATCATCAACATTTGTTAAACAAATTAGAAAATGATAGTCCTTATATTTCTTTGAAACCGGACGAACCATTCTCTAATAAACCAACACAAAGTATAGAAATGAATGTACCCAAGTGGGACGTTAAGCAAAATCAAACTGAGCTGAAGGACGTTCCAATCAAGACTCATTTTTTAACACCCCACAAGGTACACGAGAGAATCTCGATCATGTTGTTGAAACCTTAGAGATCCCTAATCTAAATAAACATGGGGAGAAACATTTGTTCCATCCCCCTCCAAAAAGAAGATTATTGGAACCCAAATATGAAAGATTATTTAATGATCATCAACATTTGTATTTAGGTCAAGACAAACCTGACCAAAACTTCAAAGAGGAAGGAACATTCGTTGAACACAAGAAGCTCGAACCAGAAGAGGTAAAAGAAATCGAGAGTAAACAAGATCAACCTGAAACTCCGAAATTACCCCTTCCCTATAAAAGCCATTTCAAGTGGGATATTAAGCAAATGCATCTGTACCTGAACATACCATCAAATACTTATTATTCCGTTTTTGATTGCTACGAGACTTACGTGAACTCCAAAATCACCCCTCTTACCTTATCAGCTAGTGAAACGACGAACAGAAGACAACAATTCATGTATAATCATACGACGAATCAATTTTACCTGTCTCATGTTCTTCTTTCAAGTTTAGCCACTAATCCAGAAATGAAGGAGGGAATGAAAAATTCTCTAGTTATAAACTCCGAACATTTCTATGACCATGTAAATCCTACAGACCATTTGTTATCCGCTTGGCATAGGACTGACTGGTCACCCGAAAATGATGATATAATATATGAAAATTATGTCAGAGGACACAGATTAACTGAGTTAATAGTCACTGAGTACTGTGACGTAATAATACGTAGAGACTGTATGAAGGACTATATAAAATATTCGGATAGAATTAGGAGAAATCAGAATAATCCTATTCCTGCTTTCATTCCTAAACCAATAAGTAAACCTCTGCAATATCACCAAACAGTTCCATCGGAAGAAGCCGCAAAAATTCATATAGACGAGTCAACTTATGTTTCAAGTTATTTACCACAAGAACTTGTTTCCCAGGAGAATAAAATCTACTCTCCCAGAAACAATCAGGAATATCCGAAACATTTTTCACAAGAGTTGCCCGTAACACAGAAGAACAAAATTTATACTCCCAGAACTAATCAGGAATATCCTAGTTATTTTTCCCAGGATTCATCAATTTCACCTGACAAGTCTTCTTCACCAACTAATACTCTCTCTAGTCCTCCGATTTCAACGAGAACAGCACGTTCTAAAACAGATAAATTCAAGGATACACATAATATAACAACTTGTCTTCCGGAGAGAAGCATTGAACATAAACAATTTATTGAATCAAATGATTTAAGTAATTTCCAAAACGATGATTTTTACAGAGATGTTACCAACAAAGTATCTTCTGAAGTATCTTTTGGCTATCAAAAAATGGTATGTAATATAGATCCTACTACCGCCAGAGACTTCAGAGCTTTGGTTGACCTAAGTAGTGATGACAAAGTCCTCACAGCCTTCCTAGATTGTGGCGGAGATATTTCTCTGATTCATACGGAAGTGGCGGACGCTCTTGTGTCAGAAGCTCGTGTAAAAATGATGCCCTGTAATATACAAGCTACCAGTGTCACCGGTCATCCACTTCGTTTTGAGGGCGTGATCAATCTTAAAATAGACTTAGAAGATCGTTCTATTTTCCACGAATTCTTTGTCTGTGACGACCTTCATTTCGGAGGTGATCTCTTAATAGGACTAGACTTCCTCAATAAGTACAAAGTTCAAATTAAATTTGGAGACCACCGTACAGTACAAATAGGAAATACTATTCTTTCTTGTTCGCCAAAGGAAGAAGATGATTCATTCCAATCGGTTAGAATTATCGAAACTCCTCCAGAAACAAGAAAAACTTACGAAGTTAGATCCAGAGAAGATATGTGTATTCCCCGAAATAGTTTCTTTAATTTCAAAGGATACATTAATTCAGTGACAAAAGCTCCCAAGAAGTTACTAGTAATCGACGATCGTGTCAGTGTATTCTTTCGAGTTGCAGCCGCCATTACGTCTACAAACGGTCTCGATAACGACGTAGTTCCATCTATGATGAACTCCACTAATGATGATATTTATATTCCTAGTAACACAGTGCTTTGCGAAGCACAACCTTACATCGAGTGCCATGACAAATCACCTGATACTAATCCTGATCCCATCGATCAACAACTAGAAGCCCTAGATCTGAAACATCTAGAAGAGGATCAGAAAGCTACCCTAACAAAATTGTTAAGGACAAAAGCCAAGGTATTTTCTACAAAAGAAGAACCTTTGGGCCACATCACTGTGGTCGAACATGAATTAGACACTACACCAGGACAGATAGCATTTACAAGACCTTATCGTCAGCCTGAATCTACCTTTAATCAGATCAGATGGTTGCTGAGATGCTGGAACTCAAGGTGGTGGAACGATGCACCAGTACTTGGAGTTCCCCCGTTATCCTGGTGAAGAAGAAAAGTGGAAAGTTCCGTCTGGTATTGGACATGAGAAAGCTCAACGAGCTGACGCTTCTCAAGCCCTACCCCATACCTAGAATAGACGAGACTTTAACCTCTTTCAATGACATGAAATACTTTTCATTAGTCGATGCTACCAGTGGTTATTGGACAGTGTCCATGACCCCTGATTCCGTCCATAAGACTGCATTCTTGACCAGAACTGGCTCATATGCGTTCCGACGCATGCCATTTGGCCTCAAGAATGCAGCCTTCACTTTCCAACAAGCTATGTCCATAATCCTTCGCAGCGTACTGGGGGTATTTTGCCTCTGCTACATTGACGACGTGATAATTTATAGCAAAACTTTTGAATCACATATGGAACAACTATCAGAAGTTCTCAAATTACTAATTGACGGAGGAGTCAAATTATCTATGGAAAATGCTCCTTCGCCAAGCGAAGTATAGATTATTTGGGTTTCGTTGTAGATGGAGAAGGAAAAGTTTCACCACTTTCCCGAGACCCACTACACAGAAGACTATAAGATCCTTTCTGGCGAGCGTAGGTTTTTACCAGCATTTCATTCTTGAATTTGCTGAAATCGCCGCTCCTCTCTATAACCTACTTCGAAAAAATGTTGACTGGATTTGGACTGATGTGGAAGAAGAAGCCTTTGATAAGTTGAGAACATGCATGACCGAAGAGCCCATTTTGGTTCATCCGGACTTCAACGATACATTCTATCTATCCACAGATGCTTGTAAATTAAGTATAGCAGGCATTCTTATGCAGTCCAGAGATGGAATTTACCATCCTATCAGTTACTACTCACGAAAATTAAGACCAGCAGAATTAAACTACAGCACCAGCGAATTGGAAGCTCTTGCTGACGTATCATCAATCAAAATCTACCACTATCATGTGTTCGGACGGAAGTTTTTCGTCGTTACGGATCATAAGCCACTCCTTAAAATGCCTTCTACGCGCTCCAAAAATGCGCGCATAAATAGGTGGCACGAATTCCTCTCTGAATACACGTTTGAAGTGATGTTCAAATCGGGAAAAACACATCATCTTCCTGATGTCCTTAGTCGCAACGTCGCAGAAGAGGAGACCAAATCCAAAGTAAATAATTTTGAACAAGACTTTGCTTCTCCCTCAGAAAACGACGGTATTCGAGTTGGACCCATGGAAATCACCGAATTAGATGAACAAATTGAAGACGAAGGTAACAGTTCCATCGAGAAAATAAACGTCACAGCTGTCACCACTCGTCTACAAGAAAGAAAAGCTCTTGATAAAACCCAGACTCCTGAAGCAGTTAAAGCAAATAAAACTTATCACGTGATAGAAAACATCAAAGAAAATCAAGAACTTGCTAAAGAATTATATGAAGGAGGACCACCAGGTACAGTATGTTATAACGAAATTTTCTCGTACGAAAATATGGTCATCCATCAAAACAAAGAAGAGAGATGGAAGGATATCATTTCTTTTTTATCAGGTAAAGGTTTACCCAATAAAATCCCTCCAAAGACCTTCTTACATCAGTTTTCTTTAGAGAACGGATGCTTATTTTATAAGTATCTGGATACTTACGATAAATCAGATAATACAGTTGTAGTGATTCCAGAATCCTTAATTAAAGTTACTCTACATCTAATACATAATGAGAAACAGAATGTACACGGAGGATTCCTTAAATCCTACAAATGGGCGAAGAAGTTATTCTTCTGGCCAAACATGCCAAAGGACATCCGCGAATTCTGTCAAAATTGCTACCCTTGTCAACGCCGGAAGCAATGTCAACGGAATAAAGCACCTTTGGGCAAGTTTACAGTTCTCACCGCACCCAGTCAAAGAATTGGACTAGATTTGATTGGACCGATTAGTGTCTCCTACGGAGGGAACCGTTATATTCTCACCATAGTTGATCACTTTAGCCGATACGTAACGCTATACGCCCTACCCAACAAAGAAACATCCACAGTGGCTAGTGCTTTCATCAAGTACTGTTTGAGACATGGAATTCCCAACTCCGTACTGCAAGACCGCGGCAGTGTATTCATCTCAACACTATTTAGAGCTGTATGTAAGTCCATGAATATACATTCTATTTTTACTTCCGCCTATAGACCTAACGCAAACGGACTTTGCGAGAACCGAAATAAGTTAGTTGGAAATACACTTTCCTTCTTAACGAAAGACGATCCTGCTACATGGGACGTACAATTAGCTTACTGCGAGAGCGCGATGAATAATACGTATCATCGAGCTATAAACAACATTCCGTTTAGTATACACTACGGTCGCGACGCAATAATAAATATAGCTGATTGTATTAATTATAACAAAATCGTTAACTATGACATAGATTCTAACCTAAACGCAGAAAGATTCATGCGTAATCGAAAAGCTTATGCTCTAGTTAAGTCTTTATACGACGTAAATTATGACCAATATGCAAAGTATTACAATCGAAAACAAAAACTGCATAAACTAACCATAGGACATTTGGTCTGGCTCCGCAATGAAACCAAAAGTGGACCAAATCCATTGAGGAAACTCAATGAGAAATGGCGCGGACCATACCGAATAGTTGAAAAATTGACCGAAAATTCGTTCAAAATAAAAGGCGTGTATTTCGATCTGAAAGAACAGACCGTTCATTCGGACCGACTTCGAATGGTACACACCATGAATGACCCATTTCCCCACTTCGAACAAGAAGCGGAAAAAAATCCAATAACTGATGAAATCCGATATGAAGATTTGTATCAAAACCAAGAAGTGAGAATCGCATTCATAAACGAATATGTGACTAAAGAGATGTACAAACAGAACGAAGAATTCGAAAATTTGGACGAAGATTGTTTTTCTGACTCCGATATCAACTCTCAACTATCAATTTACGGATATTCCAATGAGAATAGCGATGAACGAGATATAAATGTTCTCGTCGAAAAACAAAACAAACTCACTAATAAATTGACGCAACAAGAATTTGACCAAATCTTCACCAAAATTGACAAGGAACCTTTAAGAAGACTCACCCAAGAGGAATTTAGGAAATTGATTCCGAAAGAGGAACCAAAACCTAAACCAAAAGAAAAATTATCATGGACAGAGTTTGACAAAATCTTTAATACGGACAATGCAAAACCCCAACGCAGATTAACTCAGGAAGAATTTCAGAGGATGACACCAGATCAACCCAAACAAAAAGAAATTCCCAAAGAAGAAATTGTTCAAGAAACATACAAAAAAATAAATCAAAACATGACACCTTCTCTAGCTTCAAGGATCAATAAACGACCACCAAATCCTTACCAACATGCAGACTCAGTCTACTTAGAACCTGACGAGTGGGAATTAAAGGCCGAACAAGCCAAGTTAAAAAAGAATCCCCCAGGACCAACCAAAGAAGAACTTGAAGATGAAAAACGAAAGCAGAGAATAGCACGAGATAGGCTAGCATTACATTATGAAAGAATTATCCCCCTCCAAAGAGCTGAAAGAGAGCGAAAAGATGCACTCAAGAAAGATCTTCAACGCAGACTCATGGAGAGAGAATACAATAAAATTCGGTATAAAAAAATAAACAAACTATCCCAACCAACCAAATTAAAGAGAACTACCCTAAAGAAAAGCCCTAAAATAACTAAGGACAAAACAATAAAGAGTGACATTAAAGTCACTATTCGAAAGAAAAAAACAAAAGTACCGGTACCAAAAGTTTTAGACTTTACCGGTAGCAAAAAGTCACTTTTCTTAGATACATATAAGCTAATTAAACAATCTACTCAAGCACCCGGATATAAAAAATTGACCGGAAATGTAAATACAATCGATCATAATAATGACATTTTTAAATATTTTCATGATTTAATCGGGTCAGATAAGAAATTATCTAACCGTGAAACACGAGCGCTTTACATAAAAGCCATAGAGCATTATCAGAAAAAGCGTAACGAATATATAAACTTAAATAAAGACGATTCGCAAAGCGTAATGTTACTATATATACATCATCTGATAGATATTTTGTCACGAATTTTGGATTCCATAGATGATTTAAAACCACAACACGAATCTAAATTTTGTACATACCCAAACTATGACATAAAGAATCTCGTAGCGCAGATTCCCAAACCGATACATAAAGATGAAGATCATTCTTTATGATCCAGAATAACAGACAATCGTGCGAAGTTACGCCAATTTTTATGCGAACATCAGCCGATCTAAGTCAATTAAAAAAAAAACACTTATCAACATTGATTCGTCCGAACGTTGTGTTAGACCGACTGGAAGTCGTTCCCTTTTGTGAGGGAGGGTTTCAGATGGATCACGAATATTAGAACAACGTGTAAATATATATATAAATGTGACGAATTTTTAATTTAACTTTCTTTTTAATCTAGTATGAAAGACAAAACGAAAACAGAAATTAATCAATAAACTTAAAATATTCACAAAAATGTACATTGAGTTTATGTTTGATGAATTCAACGATTAAATATCAAAAATCAGTCAAACATGAAGTCAAAGTATACATTTTTCAGAATATGTAAACTTCGCCTACAATAAAATCAATTATAGGAAAATAGTTGTCAGTAGGAGAAGCAATAAATTATTAGGGAAAGACATAAGTTAGAAATTCACTATGGCAATTTTGAGTAAATTGTTGTAAAATAAACTAATACATAGGTTTTGATAGGAGAATGAATGAACTAAATAAACAATTTACCAGACTAAAACCAATCACAAAGTAGAGGTCTGATAATAAAAATAAGATAACACAGACAAGAATAAAAGGAAAAAGTGTCGTTATATCCAACGTCATATCGAATAGAGACAGAGGATTAACATAACTAAATCTTGAGGGAAAAACCCAGTAAACAAAGTATATAGATAAATAGGAAAAACATTTTTTTTTATGAAAGAACGCGAACCGTTACATTCAAGTAATGTGACGAGTGTCCGAATATTTCAGTCAAAACACACCCTAGTCCCAACCATACGGAAAGGAAAAGGAAACAAGATTTTGACAAGGACAAAAGTAGTCCAATAACATTTTGAATATTCCCCAGTATCATAGAGTAGTAATAAACCATATTTTAATCTAGGTTACAGGGAAAACATTCATCCAAAACAAACGAAAACAATAAGCTGGCCAGAGAATATTTTTGTTTTCTAACAACTTTACTCGACCGAGCTATAATCACTGGTGAAGTACGATCTTTTCTCACAAAGACCAAGCAACACCTGTTGAATTTTTTTTTTTGATTTTGAAAGCAGAAAACAGAGTCATTAATAACGAGAACGAGAGTATAACATGTTAAGTTATTACAGCAAACATTTAGTCATGAGTTAACAAAACACAAATACAGACGTTATAATTTTTCAAAATTAGGAAAACAACATCGAAACCTAATAAACTCATTTTAATAATGAGCAATCAATCACTCAAACTTAAAAATAACATCAGAACAACGGACCACTAATAACTATTAATGTAGGAAATTGGTACCAATGTTCCTTTTAAAATGAAGTGAAGAGTATAATTTCAAAATACAAAAAGTATTCAAGTGAAAACTGAGTTTTCTCAAAAACTCAAGGTTCGTATCCTTCTAAAGTTATTAAACCAGTTTGTTAAAACACTCTGTGACGACAGAACACATTCTTTCAGACAAGTTGAACACTTAGTTTCAAGTTAGGATAAACAAATAAATTTCACTAACATTCGAGGTATTTACCATCAATTTAATCATAGAGATGAGATTCCATTATCTTAAGTATTTCTTCAGGAATGCTCTCTCGAGAGATAACAAACAAGTTATCTAAAAACCTCAAGTACCGAGGAAAACACTCTTCCTAGGTAACGGGATGACGTATTAAGTTACCAGATAAACAACCACAACAATCAATGAAGATAATATAATCTAGATAGACGTTTCTGCTTCCGAAACCTTTAGTACACTTTTATGTAAACTAGTCCTATTATTCTCTAATTTTTTTTTTTCGGTAGCAATAGTTTGTCTTGATTGGAAGGAATTCTTGATTGTACCATCGTGTTGTGATCTGAATTCCCAAATATATATATTAAGAGGAATGACCCCCTGAAAGACTGATCAATTTCGGGACGGAAAAAAAAGCTTTCATTCCAAAAATCAAAACAAATAATTTTCTTTTCTGTGAATTAGATACAATAAAAAGCATAATCTTTTCAAGTTATTTGTTTCATATAGACTGACAAACGGATTTAAACGATTATATTTATTATCTGTTTAAACAGCCAAAGGCTTTCAAAGAAGATAGCCAGTACTGGTAGAATAAGTCTGAATATCTAGCTAGAAATAATTAGCTCCCCCAGATTATCTATGTTTTTTTTTATTAGAAATACTTCTAAGACCTTTCTATACCAAAGTACTATTACCAGCTTTTTTAGTTAAGTAACGGAGTTACCTGTGTTAAATGAGTTTTGATCCGAGTAATTGGACGTGAGAGTTATGTGTTAGATATCTAGTGTGTAGCGATTATTTGTTCCAGTTATCTAATGAATTCAATTTCAGATTTTGATTGGAAATAAGAACTCGCATACGGCACAACATCAACCTAGACTGTCCAAAGATAAGGAGAAAAACCATTGTTGATAGAGGTACTGTGACTAAATCTCCGAATTGAGAAGAGGTCCAGTTGCTAATATAGACTCCTACAATCAAGTAAAAATAAAAAGACCTGATACCTGTTGTAAAAGGTACCGAGGTCCCAAAAAAGGAAAACAAAGTAAGTTAAAGAATTATTCACTCAGCAATAAGTTCTCTAATCCAAAATGGAAAATAACATTAACAACAAAATAGTTCATGATAACAAATTACGAGTAAGGTTACTTACTCCATTATCGTCGACTCAAAAGAAGTCATAGATCTGAATATAGACTGTACCTTTACCGACGTTATCTAGAAACTCATTATTTAGCAGATAACCATATTATTGATACCCATTATTTTATTGAATTTAAAAAGTCAATGAAGAAATTTAATAAACAGTACTTACGAAGTAGGAAAATACATAGGAATTGGTTCTTTATTTACATGTTTCATCTAAGCATTAACCCAGTTCTACCAAAAGTTTTGATATTACATACTGAAAAACTAAAAGTACTTCGTAACAGTAAAATTAAAGTAATTTATAAAGATCATTTTAATATTTTCAATATTAATTCCACAAAGGACGCACCATATTCACATGGACGTCCAGGCAAAACCATCATTTGTATATCTAAGACATTAACATTACCCAATCGAGGAAAAATCTAATCAGATGAGTTTTGACCGAATAAAGAAGTTTTTAACACATGTATAGTTATATATATATGCAAGTAATTTTTTTAATCTGAAACAAATCAACGGTACTAAAACGAAGGAAAAGTTTCCTAATCGTTTCTCCAAAAGATAATAACAAACACCCGTTCGATATGGTTTCACATAATTTATCCCATTATTCAATCATGCCTAAGAAAAAGTCAAGTTTCAGGCATGGAAACTCCAACCTTTCCACAAATTCTCTTGGTCGGGGATCGCCGAGCAAGACCCTACAAAACTATTCTTGACGAGCTTCTTCCCCAACCTGTTCCCATTTTACATCTGAAATCGTTGTTCGTTGAGCCTGAGGTTTCTTGCTTACAAATAATAAGAAGACTTAGGACTCTGAAAGCTGCGAACAGGGAGATCGAGATCGTCATTTTCTTTGTGGGAGGAAAAATTTTGTTGCGGAATGAGGATTATTGTACTAATTATAATATCTCGCTAGATTTGAATCGCGTCACCAAAGTGATTGACTCACTGGCACTTGCGGCACGTCTGGAGGCACCTTCTGCTGAAGTACTCATTACCTTGCCCGAAGTCGTCCCCTTGGAAAAGTATAACCAACAAAGGTATGGAGCGGTGCGGTTCTCAGTGGAGTATGCAGAAGAGGAGGGTCGTACAATCCTGCGCTATCTCTCCAATAAAATCATGGAGAAAGGATGGACCTTGCTCAACCTAGGCACCTGCCGTCCGCCTTGGCTACCACGAGATCACCCAAAGGCTTATGAAAACGGTTTTCTCCCCAACATTCTCGGTCCGTGCCTCACATATTCGCCGCACGACTAATTCATCTTTTCAATCTTCGTGGCATGATGCATCTGGTCTGGGACCATCATTGGTTCATAAATCCGTTCCTTATTGATCGCCCAAACTTCAGTACTTTGACTATTGAGGGCTTTAACGATAGGCCTACTCGCCCTCCAACCATTCTCCCGACCTTTTACCCCATTATAATGGACGAACAAAAGAAGATTGAACTCAGATGCATCTGGCAGCAACTGAAACAAGTTCTAATTCTTTTTACTCAAAGGTCTGAATTGATGTATTATCCATGGTGGCACGTGCGATGCAAGCACCCGAGCAGGCGAGTGAGGAATTAACCCCTCCTTCATCCCCGCTCGGCGAAAACATCCACTTTGACATCAACCTTCTCAATCGAGAACCTCGTTAAAAATTTTATAACAATTTAATCCAAGAAGTAAAATTTTATTTAGAAGTTAACTAAGTAAGTAATATTTCAATTTTTTCTCTACTTCAAAAAAAAGGAAAACTAATCCATATACAGATGAACACTATCATAAGTGCCCATCACAGTTTTTCTTTTCTTTATTTGTCATTAATATGTTGTTTATGTATTGTATATATATTATTATCAAAATGTGTTGTAAAAATGCATTTATCAATGTTTTTTTTGTTATGTATGTATTTCTAATCGCTTAATTAAGTTAGGACAGTTTTTGTGTGAAGGGAAGTCAAAATTTTGTTACCAGCATCTTGCATCCATTCTTCGATGCCGAACTTTCCTGAGCAAAAGATAAAAATACAAGAAGTCCTACCACAGAATCGGATTGAGAAAAATAACCCCAGTCCAATTAGTTTTTTTTATATATATATATGATAACTAAGTCGTAAAATTGTTATGAAAGTGTTTATCATTAATAAAATTTAAGGGAACCTTAAAGTCATCACTAGTGACCAGTGAACGAGTCAATCTCTTATTTTAAACTTAGACGCTACAGAAGTGATATCTGAAACGACTCGATTTTTCACGAACATTGATCTCAAGTGCAATCTACAGGTCTCCCAGAATCTACCAAAGGATCATCTATTATTTTTCATCGTTCCTAAAGAAGTAACACCAAATTTCTTATAATCTTTTGTTTATAAATATAATCTCCGCTGTGTTTTTTGTTTTCCATAGACTCAGTACAAGTTTGGACTGAGTTACGATCTCGTTCTTTGGATTACATACTTTATACACTCGAGTGATATTATAAAAACAAAGATTTCTTTTTATCTATTTGTAAGAATTTGTTTTCTAAGTATAATTTACAAATCTAAGTCATAGATACCCATTATCTAGAAACGTTATGACAAGAGCTATACAAATTATTTTTAAGGAAAAACCCAACTAACTTTAAAAACGAGAAAATCTTCAATTCTAAAAACATTTACAATGACTCTGAAGGACTGAGACTAGGTCTCGGAACCTTTTTTTTGGTTAGTTTTCAGAGCCAACCAGTTTTCGTGACTCCTAAAAATGGACACAAAAGACTGTAATGGTCTTCCCCAGGAGGTTTGTCAGAGGCTCCGAGACTCATCTCGCTTTGACACATTCCTGTTCACTTTAAATTTAGTCAATCTATTTTGTCCA
>JAJNBT010443546.1:0-12963 GCA_028455955.1 Notopais sp. p TS-2021 | reverse complement strand
TTCAGAATTACAACTGGTCTTGATTCCTTGCTTTACACAGATAGTTTATTCAATATTGATATAAATATATATACTTGCTGAAATTGGTTTGTCGTTCCTATTTAGCGAAGACATTTTATAATAAAAATTAAAATTTATTCAGCATCGAAATTTGAAACTTAATTATCGGTGATAAATCAGAAAAATGAAAGTGTTTACGTCTTGCTCGTTGATAATTGTGGATGCAGATTGGAAACATATGATCTGACTGAACGTATTTACTGGGAAATAAAGTATATATTGTGTGGTACCAACTTGTCCCCGACTACTAATACACTCAATGAAATCCGGTATCACGGAAATGTTTTATCCAAAATTGTTATTTCAATCATTTTTTGATGTTTTGCATTTCGTTATGATAATTTGTGTAAATAATCCAAGTTCGGACATGATTAATGTGAAGCATCAGTATCGGTGAAGAAAATTACGACGTCACAAATTTGCTTTCAAAAGTTACAATTCAATTGATAGAAAAACGAGAAATAAGAATTTGGTTAAATTATGAATTAACGTTATTGTTCTAACTTGACGTGATTGTTCTAACTTGACGTGATTGTTCTAACTTGACGCGATGTTCTAACTTGACGTGATTGTTCTAACGATTATCGTAAGATTTGAGACGAATAAATGATGTAATCGTCAGTCAGTTGAATACTGATTTTATATCAAATATATCCGTTGGAATGTGTCTCTGTTATGCTTATTTTCTTCTTTATGTTCTTCTTAAAATATTCATAATATTTCCGATAATCCAAATTGATGAATGGATAATTGGACATATTGTCACTGTGTATATCTGTACTTTATAATTCTATTATTAATTTTACCAAAATCAATAAAATAGGAAAATCAAAAACAGTTTTTATTATAAAAAAGAAATAAGTGAAGGAAATAGCAAACTATTGGAGAAATTTTCAAACGAACAACCTTAAAGGTGATAGAATCAATCAATGAGAAACCCATACAGCCCGTCCAAATTTAAACATTCTAATATTTTTGTTGCAAAATAATAATATTAATTTTAATTACATATCTTCACATTAGATTTTGAAATAGAATAATTGTGTTTCTTTTCTATGAATTGCATCTCTTGAATTTAGAAAGTTGGATTGAAAACACACGACAGTGGGAATAATAAGACTTTAATTTGTCAATCCACATTGCGCTTCTGATCAAACTAACATTGAATTTTTGAACACAAATGATAAAATACTTGGGGTTACAAATCTTCCACCACTTTTAATTTGACAAAATATTGTTGGAATGTTGGTTAATTCTATATTAAAACTCTTCATCAGGTTTAAAGTGGTTTACATATAAGTTTTTTGTTACCAATAATGTATAAGATCGTGATAAGGATTTTAATTATTTATTTATTTAATTATTTAATTGTTTTTACTGTCTGTATTTGTTTGTTTATTTGTTGTTACGTTGGCACCTCCGCACAGATTCGTAGTTGCATGTCAGATTTTATATTTCTAAGAGAAATGCAATTTTATCGATAAAATTTTACTAATTGGTTCTACGTTCCTCGTCCCCTTTTCTATTTCCCTCTGCCCTCGTATCCTACCCTCAAATCCTGCCCTCAAAACTACATTCCGATCATCCTCGCCCCCTTTGTCCCCTCACGTGGGTGTGACTCGGGCTTGGGCGAACCATAGATTCAACGGAAGGGTTGATAGATGAACCTGAGGCCACTTCCGTCCCTGTCTTTGACGAGATACAGCAAGAAATAGATAAAGTAACGGTAATGCTGTCAGAAGAGACCGGAGTCCCTTACGAGGGAATGATTGCCATATTGGTCGGTGAGTCCTTATACATTTTTATTGAAACTAATTAACAATCAGGTCATCATATAACATTAGAAGTTAAGGTGCACCTTAAATTCGTTTATTTTTGGCGTATCCATCCAAGTATATTTTTTGTCAAATATAATATTTATGCATCTATTATTTCTTATTCTGAAATCGAAGAAGATCAAGAACTAATTAATTAATTAAAAAGGACTATTAATACAAGTAATGAATAACGTAATTCACACTTTTAGAGATCGGAACATAGGTTATATAAATAAAAAATCCATGAAACTCACCAGCTGTGCAACAAAACAGGTTCAATATTGTTGAATATTATTTAGGAACCTCAATGTTAATGTTACAAACAATAACGAAACACCGTCGCTATTTTGTCAATATTTTTAACTTATAAACGGCGATTATTGAATAATATTTTGGAATTGAAAATTCAAAAAATGAGTTCTTTTTCAAAAACAATTGTGTAACCCAGACATGTTTCATGTATTTAGACAGAATGATCGTAGCTCTAATACAAGTAATTTACAATATGACGTGGATTATATGTGTATTCTGTATTTATTAACTTTAAAGTTACATTATTTATTATCAGCATTAGATTAATAAAGTTAGTCCATATTTAATGTATCAAATACAATATGAAAGGGCAATATTTGACCTAAAATACAACTGTCATCTTAATCACAAACTATTTAAAATACATATAGTATGTGTATATAATATGAAGAGGCATGACTATATGTGTTAACCGACATCTTTTTCGACGATGGCTCGACCTAATCTACCTAAGTTGGTTTACTAACTCGATGCCCAGGACGTATATAGACACCACCGTTGAGTAAAGTCGGTTGCCATGTAAGTAGGCGATATTCGCTCATTACCAAAATATCAACAGCAGATCGATGTTGAAAATTTGAAAAGTATTCATTCAGCTTTCACCAATTCAACTCGATATTTTCTATATTCCTATAAATGATTAATGCATATATTATAGACACGTGTGAATTATGATTTACAATCTCAATTTAACAAAATTAGTCTTATAGTTCAGAATTAATTAGAATTAATTATAATTAATTAGTTCAGAAAAACATCTCTCATTTCAATCAATTTAATATTGTAACATTGAAAAATGTTTGAAATTTTCAATTTAATCGTTATTCATTGTTCTTGCTTTAACAATTTATTTTTTACACTTAAGGAATTTTGAAATTGTTATAGAATTATTTTCAGAAGTATTAACTACTCGTTTAAAAAAGTATTTACCATAATAAACAAAACAAAAGTATTTTTGAGGTGAACATCAGTAACTTTAATTATAACTGATGTGTTATTTAATTGGTAAAATCTTAAACCATTTAATGTTATACGGTACCGATTTCTAAGGAGAACTTGGTTCAATATGGGCTCTGATCCTCGTATAGAGTGTTATATACGATAGTTCGTGAGATGCCAAGAAATATTGTCCTCTTTACAGAGATAATGTTTGCGTTATTTCAGGCGTTGCACTTTTGATTATTGTGATCTGCTTGTGCTGCATCAGAAGATGTTTCAAAAAGAGGAGGTCAAAGAAGGACAGGAAGGGGGGCGATGCAAAATCCGTCCAACTACTTGGATCTCAGTACAAAGATAAGGTAGTTTAAAAAAAATTAAATCATTGATCACAAAAACTCGACGATCACGGATTTGAGTGTATTTTTTTAAAATTCTTTCTTGATGTTATTCATTCTATAAAATTCAATTTTACTAAAAATTCAAAAGGAATTTCTAGTTACATAGCATCAATTATAGTTATACTCGTAGTTATTAATTATAGTTATAAATTTCTAGGGTGACTTGGATGAATTAACTGAAAACGTTGAAGATATAGCTGAAGAAGGTGAAAGCAAGAAGAGCGAAGAAAAGCTTGGAAAACTTCATTTTA
The DNA here is from genome assembly GCA_028455955.1 of Notopais sp. p TS-2021. Taxonomy (NCBI): domain Eukaryota; kingdom Metazoa; phylum Arthropoda; class Malacostraca; order Isopoda; family Munnopsidae; genus Notopais; species Notopais sp. p TS-2021. Next base: position 9,186 of record JAJNBT010443546.1, on the reverse strand, counting down.
AGGTAAGTGTTCGTGCAATAAAACATCAAGTATATACATAAAGACTCAGTAATAATTAAGATAAAGTAATAAAATGATAAAGTTGCAGATAATTGCGAGATATTCAAGAATAGTCAGTTATCAGCATAGTCAGTTATCAGTGTAGTCAGCTATCAATATAGGCAGTTATCAGTACAGTTATAATATTATAGTCCGTAGAATCGTATAGAAAAGATTGTACAGAAATATTTGAGAAAATCTATTATAACTGAATGACTTACAAAATCGAATACATCTGAATTATAATGCATAATCAGATCATATAAAGATAGGCAACCCCCATATTTCTTTAGGAACCATATCTTCAGGTCGGGTAGGTTATGTAGATCTAAGTTTTTATTGTCATGCATTAAACATAATGAATTACAATGGTAATAATGACTGTATCTAATTTACTTCTGACTTGGTCTAATTTTCATATATTTATTTGGATTAATTCATTTATTTGGATTAATTCATTTATTTGGATTAATTCATTTATTTGGAGTAATTCATTTATTTGGATTAATTCATTTATTTGGAGTAATTCATTTATTTGGAGTGATTCATTTATTTGGATTAATTCATTTATTTGGAGTAATTCATTTATTTGGAGTAATTAATTTATTTGGAGTAATTCATTTATTTGATAGCTATATTTTTTACAGCTGGAATATGACTTCAATTCTAACAGTTTAAGCGTGTCTGTAAATGAGTGCGAAGACCTTCCAGCTCTGGATATGGGCGGTACTTCGGATCCTTACGTGAAAGTAGGTGCAAGATTTCTCGTAAATTCCCAACTATTGAAATATATTATTAATTACTTTGTTTGTTTTTAAATGTACCTGCCTTTAATGACATTAATATTTGCAGGTCTACTTACTACCGGACAAAAAGAAGAAGTTTGAGACGAAGGTTCACCGGAAGACATTAAACCCAATTATCAACGAAACCTTCGTATTTAAGGTCAACTATTTTAAATCTTTCATTTGGTGTCATTGACCTGTTCTTAATTCAATCTTCATTCCAATGAAGCTTGAATAACTCGCCTGAGCCAATATGATAATTTGTGTTCTTAATTTTTAATTCCATTCCGGATTCTTTGAAGCTAAATTTAATATCAATTAAGGACACAAAATTGCCTTTGAAAAAGAGCTTTCGTTGTCCCATTGTGATCATTATTTGATCTGTCTCTGTCTATCATTCTGTGATTGCACGAATCCTACGTAAACAGACTGAAATGTTTCCCCAACACTCGTATTTAAAACAAAAATGTTCCTTCTTTCAAAATGTTATTCAGTATATTTATAACAACAGTCTATTGTAATTGATAAGTCGCTGCCAACAACTGTATGCACTTTTATGCAACTGTATGCAAATACAAATATATGTATAATCATGCAACTGTGTGCAAATGTATTCGAGGAAATGGCTTTTTGAACGGCCTATTTTTTATAACTCAAACTTCCATTATGTATCATATCCGAGTGATCTGGTATGATTATTTGCCTGGAAGAGGATAACTATTTTCATTGTTTCTCTCTTTCACTTTTCATGCAACAACAGGTAACTTGCTAAATTGAAATCAACCTAGTCTTTCTCACCATTTATGCATGTCACATTTGTTATCGCATATTTTCAATAGTTGAGCATCATCAACATATGATAATTATTTTACATTGCTTTCTTATTACCAATTATAGTTATATTGTTATTAATTATAGTTATATTGTTATTAATTATAGTTATATTGCTATGAATTATAGTTTTCCAGTATAGTTATGAATTATATAGTTATATAGTTTTGACTGTGATTACTTAATCACTACATTTTAGCTCAAGGAAAGACAATGTTCAATAATTGCCTGTACTTTTGATTCAATATTTTGCACAACTTAAGTTCTTTTTTTAAATTTTAAGATATATTTCTATCACACTTTATACTTTAAAGCTTTTTCCGCCAACCCAAATAATAGGAGTTCAATATTAGTTATTTGGTTCAATATAAGTTCTATGGTTCAATATTAGTTATTTGGTTCAATATTAGTTCTATGGTTCAATATTAGTTATTTGGTCCAATATTAGTTCTATGGTTTAATAAAGCGCAGTATTGGTCTACCGATATAATTTCATATATTTATTAAGTAAACTGTAGGAAAATCCTGTCGATGATATAGTTATTTAGAAATGAATCGTAGGACAAAGTTGAGAGTTGTAATCAAGTTTTATTTGCTTCGCCATTATTTTTAAGAGGTTAGCTTAGATATTTTTCGTCGCAGACTTTACTTCTCTAGATTTTAGATAATTATAGAAATAGTTTTTAAATCATGAATTTATTTACTGCATCAATCAGATAAATTCAGATTAAGGTATGAAATGATTTTCTACTTTTAATCTCTACATATGGGAAAACATCAGAATCAGACGTAGACTATTAAAAAGGGCGAAATTTATACAAAAAGTCTGCGGGTTATTAATTTATTTTAAATAAAGTATCAATAATAACATGTGGAAATACTGTACAATGTACTGCATGATGATATTGTACAATACAAAAAAACGAAAGTTTTACAGTATTTTGGGTTCGTATGCATGAGGACTTCTTACTGATTTTATTAAAATAATCTCAAGATTCGCCACAAATTATATTCGTTTAAATATGAATTCCTCTTTTTCATAATTTTTATGAAATTAATGTGAAATGCATCGTTATATTTGTTTCATTTGAGAAATGCTAATTTCAATATTTTGAGCACAGTATCTTCACAAGAAGAATGATCCTCTATCATTTTTTATTTCATTATAGAAAACGAAGGAATGATGGAAACAAAAGCATTCTTTAGAATTTCATTTATTCCTGTCTATATTTTCTAGTGCAGAGACGTTCATTTTTTCATTATATAAAAAGCATGAAGCACATTTCATACTCATGAATATCGCTATGTTGAATTAGGATTTCTAAGATTAGTCCTTCTTCTCCACAATTTCAATGGTAATTTAAATCGTATACCAAGCATTAAATATATTATTTTTATTGATCGATTTAGTTTGTTTTAATAGAGAATAGTGGGTGATAAAATTAGCTCAGTACTTTAACACCTATCACACTGAAAGCAATACTCTGATATATATGAGGGATCGAATCTCTATCAAGTAAAAAAATGTAACAGTGAATAGAATCAACGCATTTTTATGGTTTACAAAATTCGCGCGAATCCGCTTAAATTTCTTTTCAATTGATGACAACTGTGCCTGACCTTTTTATTTTTCTAAAGCAGGTTCCCTATGCCGACATCATGTCGAAGACGCTGGTGTTCGGCATCTATGATTTCGACAGATTTTCGAAACACGACCAGATCGGAGAAGTGAAAATCCCACTTTGTCAAGTGGACTTGGCTCAAACCATCGACGAATGGAGAGAATTGCAATCGGTTGAAGGCGACGGCGGACAGGTGAGAGAATTGTCATTATCCATTTCCATCTTAGGGAAGAGATCTTCCTACCAAATGTGAATCTCTTTTTGCGTCCAAAAATTGGCTCAACACATTCTCGTTTGGTATATTATCACTCTGTAGCTTATCTTTTACTCGTTGCTCACAGTTCTTACTATTGACATTGAAAATCTGATCGAGCGACGTCAGAAATATGTTAATATATGTGACCTGGTTGCCACTTATCCATATTGTTATTTATTAGCGACACGCAGCGAACGAAAGGTTAGATAGAACAAACTGATGATACCATTACACCACTCATTCCATTCATCGTTCATCCGGTTTCTCATTTATATCTCTTCGCATATTTTAGTTCTTTTTCTTCGAGAATTTTTGATTTGTCTTTTAATGAAGCACGTGTTCTTGTTTATTCTTCTACTTTTACTTGATATAGGGCGAACACAGATTCCAAGTATCATTTACGACGTCACATTCCGTATTTTATCAATATTTGTCTCGCTTCTTCTCATTATTTCATTATTCAAAAATAAAAGAAGAACAATTGCGATCGATAAACAAACGCTTTTCAAAATGAGATTATCTGCACATAGACAATCTAATGTAATGCATTTAGGCGCTGTAGCTGTATATATAGAGTACAATAGTGTAATATTCTTAAAATACTACAATACGAACGGTATTTTCGCAAGTTATCCAACATAATTTCATTTTTATGTTATGATCAATGACCTTTTGTGACCTGTACCACTGTGTGAATGCATCATTGCAGACTTTCGATTAGGTGATATTGGTATACATACCTTTATGCCCAATTGATGATGTTAGAGCACGTTAACTAAACTGTAATAAGTTTGAGAACGAGAAACCGAAACAAAAGTTCTCTCGAATATGGAAATTAGACTGCACGAAAATAATTATCAATTGTTTAAAATAGAACGTCAATTATATAATTAAACTAAAACATTCTTTATGAACATTAATTTGTAGTTTTGGAGTTCTGTTAAATGTTCATTACGGTATGAAAACAATTTATGGATATCGTTTGTAATACATTTTTAATAATTAACACTAAATGATCACATATACTTTGTTGTACGTAATAGTTAAGGGAACTTTAATATTCTGTAATATGAAAAGATCAATGGAAAAGATATAATGCTATCTAATATGAAAACGTAAACAGAAAATATAATGTTATTTAATATGAAAACGTTTATTGAAATACATATTATTTAATTTGAAAACGCTAACAGAAAATATAATATTATTTAATATTAAAATGTTAAAAGAAAATATATTGTTATTCAATATTAAAATGTTAAAAGAAAATATAATGTTCTTTAATATGAAAACGTTAACGTACATATAATGTTATTTAATATGGAACGTCAACAGAAATATAATATTATTTATTATGAAAACGTTTATAAAAAATATATAATGTTACTTAATATGAAAACGTTGACAGAAAATATGATGTATTTAATATGGAACGTTAACAGAAATATAATACTATTTATTATGAAAACGTTAACAGAAAATATGATGTTATTTAATATGAAATGGTTAAAAAAAATATAATGTCACTTAATATGGAACGTTAACAGAAATATAATGTTATTTAATATGAAAATGTTTACAGAAACTATATAATGTTATTTAATATGAAAACGTTGACAGAAAATATATATATATAATGTTATTTAATTTGAAAACGTTAATAGACAGTATGTACTGTATAATGCTTACAGAAAAAACATATGTTATATGTTTTTGCAATACATAATAGTCAATACTAGGATAACACATTAAATCCGTTTGTACAGTGTACACTTTATGTTTGCTTTGATTTTCCCGTTTCGCTTAATAACAAGCCATCATTTGATTTGGTCGTATCGAGCTGTCAATTAAGTCTGTCTTTTCTACCGTTGAACGTCTTCTGTGAATAGCATGAAATTCTACAGATCTGGCGGGTTCCTGACGTGAGACTCTGCTTAAGTGAGAGCTTCACTTTTGGGAAATGTTTACAGGGATTTAGTAATTTAAAACAAAGCTTCTAGAATCAAAAGTCTCAATGTAAACAATTCAAGAGTGCCATAATTGGTAGGTGCAATTGCTACGATCCCTGTACGCTATCACCCCTAAACACATACTTGACATAAACGAAGTAGCATTTGTAACTAACATACCCCTCATAAAAACCACATAACGAGCAAACATTATTTATCCTGTATATTAAAAGATGTGTAGTTAGTTTGGTGGCAAGGTCTTAGGATGTATTGTGCTATAGAAGCCCTTCTCAGTGACTTCGCTTAGGACTCCCGCAAAAGAGTCTGGTAACCGATCTCATTGGGCCTAGTGGTGGCGAGGTTTATTTCGATGTTGTCTGTGGTGGGTTGTTAGACGCACCATCGCTGCTACGTCTTCGTGAACTCAAGGGCTGGGACGTCAGTGCGTGCGTGTTTTGGAGACGGAGCCTGACGTGTGCCTCCCAACGCCAGCCAAGCCCTGGGAGGTACCGTACGCTTTGCCTCCAAATAGGTAGGTGTGGATTTTCCAGCATGCCCTTGATCCTCTGCAACCACGACGGACGTTATATAATCCGTCGATGCATGCTGTTGGTTGGTCTATGTACTATCCTCTGTGGCTCCTTCCCTTAAATGTCGAGTTCCTCAAGGATCATTTTATTCCATCTCTTTCCCAATTTCATAATCATCAAACGCGGTGATGTATCGATGTGGTCGAAACAATTTTGTCTTTCAGATCTATTTTGTGGAGATCCCCAGGGGTCACTTATGGTCCAAGAGTCACGATGCTATTAGAAAGGATATTACATGGACGAATTCATTTTGTGATGCATGATCTCTCGATTATTATAGCACCCTTCAATGAAAACGATTACAGTTTTTTCTATTTATCTGCATTTGCCACTTTTGATTTCCGACAAAAACGAATGATAAAATGCAACAGCCACCCGTTAGTTCATTCATATAAAATAAATAAAACCTTCAACATGAATCTTTCCCATAATATCGCTAATGAATTACGCAATGAGAGCCATTATCTCTACAACATTGTATAGTTGTAAGCTAAAATGAATAGAGTTAAAATTTCCAGTAAATCTATTTAGGTAAACAGATATCTTAAATTTATATCTCAGTTCCTTGATAAAGCTCCTCAGAGTGAAACGTTGGGTTTTAATAAAATATAGTCTTGAGAACTATTTCATTTATACAGATATCAAAGCCTTCACAACTATCCCCGAAGAACTCAGTTCATGTCTATACTTGACTATTTTTGTATTTATTTTAAATCTTGGCAATGATTGATGCAGTCAATTTATAAGTCGAGTTCTTTAGAAAACATTCAGAGCTTCGTTTTGTTGCAGTCAGTTTTAAAGTAGTAATGAGAGATTGTCATTATATAAATATTTATTTGTCAGTTTTTGGTATATTTTTACATAGTAATTCAAGGGGTTTACCTCTGCTTTATTAAAAGAGAAAAATTACTGAATCGCAAGTCATGTTTAAAATAATATTAGTCAAGCTGATTTAACGTATCTGTCCTGTTGTCAAGTTGATGATCTACGTGTAATTTAACAACTAAAACGGGTTTATAATGATCGACACCATGGCAGTTACGATCGACATAACATACTTTTTCGTGTTAGTGGTGGCTTCATAGCAGTTGTAAGAGGCTTACTATTTAGTATACACCGTCAATAGCTATAGCATAAAGAGTCAGCCATCTGGTGTACACCAGAACTAGCTTAATAGCAAAGAGAGTCGAGCGTCTGGCACGCGGCTCTACCAAGGTTTGTAATTTTATCACGATTTTTAGCAGTAGAAGGACTTCTTTCGAAAGGAAATATTGGCGCCTATCTTATATGGCTGAACTCATTAGACATTTCGCGACACCCAATCGAGCCCAATCGTAGACAAACAAGTGGTTTACCCTCTGATATATGAATTTCTTTCATTTTCGAATGCACATTTAATATTATTAATACATATTTGCCTTTTTGATCAATCTATGGGTCCATTCAATGTATCCTTAGACTATTAAGGATCGATGTATAACTTGACAACTTCTATTCTCACCGGTTACCAATGAACCTAAGACATCTATCGCTTCTATTTACGGTGTTTTGGACTGGTGGGGCTATAGAATATGTCTATTGATCAGGTAACGAGAATATATTCAATGGGCCCATTATTACTTGCAGTAAGAACAGCAATCTTACAATATTGTTTCCGATTGATTAAAAATTGGATTGAACTTCGAAATTTCCTCACTGGAACCGTTTTTCGACGCAATTTAAGATAGGATTTTAACTGAGAAAAGTGAGACAAACATTGAAACAAATTTAATGAGAAAGGAAGCGTTCGAAAGTCAATCGACAAAATTCGTACGGAGGAAGATTAAGAATTTCAGAAGGAGCCGTTTTTACATTCAAATTTGTCCTACGATATCGTGGTTAAATATCGATATCGATATCGTAGTTGAATATTATAATCATTGGCGGACGTGTTGTTATTTTTCTTCCTCCTTACCTGATTAAATAAATATTTTCTAGAGTTTGAGGCGTATGATGAGTTTTTTCTTCGCAGTGCCCGAATATCAATGTTTTGTGCTTGTACTCAACCACTTTGAGTTTGTTTTTTTACAGTATTGAATACGTTTATTTCTTGCAAAACTCACAATTTTAAAACGGAATGATGACATGGGACTGAAATATTCAAATTTTCTCTTTTTCACATTATTCTCCTGCCATGCTTGTCCGTGTGTGTGTGTGTTCATGCTCGCAATCTGCTCTCTCGACCTACGCTTGCGTAAGTATTTTTCGTATCTTTATTCTAAGTATTTTGTCTCACAACCAATCCTCATAACAAAAGGTATTTGATTTTCACCCTTCTTCATTGATTCTCTATGCGAATTTCGAGTGCTCAAAGGATTTTTCGGGTTCTCGATAACGTTGGTTTTGAGATTCATAACGTTACATATTGGTAATAAATACCCTTGGTGACTGTGAGTCTTAGGTAATTTTGGTCATCCTTTATATAAATATATCAAGCTTCAACTAAATAATTGTCGAGCTTCTTTATAAGAATTTACATTACGTGTGGTCCGTATATTGGAAACTTTTCAAAAACCATAACATTATTTGATCGACCTGCGTAAAATGTAAATTTACAATTTGTTGCTTTCAGATTGAAGAGACATTAATTTTTCTTGCAGATCTTTACTTAGGTAACAACCGAGTGTATTTAAAAATATTTCATACATTAATGGGAGTCAGATATACAGCGCCGAATATCTGTGTAAATTCCAAGGTGTAAAGAGAACTCTACCGACTGCGACTTAAGAAAACAATAAAATAATCCACTTATGTCCACATAGTCATACTAATATCATTTTAAATAACAGGATAATAAGCTGGGAGATATCTGCTTCTCTCTTCGATATGTTCCAACTGCAGGAAAACTCACCGTTGTCGTACTTGAGGCAAAGAACCTTAAGAAAATGGACGTTGGTGGTCTTTCAGGTAAAGGAATCACTTTATCACCATAGTTAGTAGTTTACATGATGAAAAATTTAGTCTAGTGATGCAACGGAGCAAGAGTTTTAGCCGGAGGCCGGAACTCCGACCTTTATTTTTCTGTTATTATTTATCAGTATAAATAAGTTTAGTTTCTGTTATATGGCATCTACA
>JAJNBT010442661.1:0-10657 GCA_028455955.1 Notopais sp. p TS-2021 | reverse complement strand
TGGTGGCCTCCCTTTTTCCCTATCCTTAATAATATAGCTACCATACAATTTTGACATGCAATTTTTTTTTGTACGCTTGCGTAGTCAATCGGTCTTTGGAGACTTAGGAAGAGAAGTTTATCCGTGGTCTCAGTTGCATTAACTATTATTATCAAAAGCAGACGAATTATATATTAATTTTTATCTTAATTGGTCAATTAAACAAGCTGTTGCTAGCGCTAATTAGATGATTATAAATGTTGACAATTTATCACTATCTGTATATTAAATATACTTCAAATAATTTTCGAATGAAAAAGCTAAATAACCTAATTTTAATCATTAAATAATCAGTTGTTTTCAAATTAAACAAATTAAATCAATCAAATCTTAATGATGAAATTACTTGTTAGTCTTGAAGTCTCCTTTTAGTAGAGTTCTAACAGAATTTCGAATCAATAACTTCATGATGATAAAGTAGTTCAATAATAATGATGAAATCATATCCAAATGATGATAAGTATAACATTGTAGGTAAATTAATATGATCAAACATTAATCGACACTTTTATTTAAAACAATCAGGTCACAAGGTTGTAATTAGCTATACAAATAGAAAAATAGAAACCTTATAAAACTATGTTTTGTTTCTTAATCTGTCGACACAAATTACTTGTGAGCTCAACCACATTCGGTAATCTCAATATCGGTGATGATTTAACTATGTTGCAGTAATTAATCATATATCATAATCAACTTCAAATAAATGCTGCTCTATATCACAAACAATATCTTAAATTAATAATCAAAACTTAAAGAAACCAATATGCTAAGCTTCTCGGTGTTACACAAATTAAAATGACCTTACTAGTCAAACACAATTCAAATCAATGATAATTTGAATATATGGGTAAAGTGAATAGATAATTCCGCTTATATTTCATAATTATTGGTAAGTGGGCGTACAATCCAGAATTTTTCAACTTTAAATATTTCGAGTTTATGATTGAATGATCTTAGAAACGGAATACTTCATATGTTAGTGAATCTGGGATTATTTATATGAATCGTTTTATATCATAGTGCTGACAAACAGATTGTAAAAGAAAATCAAATATATTTATTTTCATTCGTATCAATGATCACATTTTCAATAGAATTTGATAAATATCAAGAGTCAGAATTGAATTGTTAGATTTGATTAATATCAGTCCGAAACTTTTCTAACAAATGGATGTGAAAAAATACAAGATTTCTATCAATATATCCAGTGAAAGTCTTTTTAATTTGTTCAATAGAATTTAACTATAAATACGAATTTAGTTAATATATTTATTAAAATTCCTAACCTTGATAAAAAAATATTTTTTAAGGCCAAACAAATATTGTACGATGAACAAGAACGATACAAGGAGACCAACCACGGCCGAAAAACATCAATCATTTTTATTAGGTCATAAAATCAGAGTTTATTACTTCCGATACTCTAACTGCAAAACTCAAAATAATTTTATTCATATAATATTTACAGAATCTCAAGGATGAAATTAAATTCTACCGAGACTTCGTCGTAAATTTGACGAGAAAAATAATAAACGAAACAAATAATATTAGTCTAATAATGAAAGAAACTAATTTAATTCGAAAAACATAAGGTAAATAACATGGATTTCATCCGTCTGCCGAGCGTTCACCAAAGCTCTATAGTAATTGAATTGCAACGTCTTGTAACTAGCAAGGATACGGGTGCGGCAGTAACCATATAGCTGTAATTTTAAAATTTTCATCGTGGGATGCTTGCTAGTGGCTAAGCACTTAGCACTTACCAATAATAAGTATCCCTTCGGCCATCTCAGTAGTTTAAATCTCAGCCACAAAGTCCATTTCTTGTCGGTAGCTATCTTAAGACAAGGGATCAAGCTTAATAGGCTGACTAGCTTCGCCATACCAATGAAAAGACTGAGAAAAACTCGAAATAAACGCAGTTCAAATAATATAGCTGTTTTATGAGATTCTGTCTTCATTTTCATTGGATAACAGTCCCATGAGCCACTAAAATCGGTAATGATGAAAGAAAACCAAGCGAAACAAGGTCTCTTACTGGCTTTATATTTAACGAAGTGCGCTAAGGCTGGATAATGTAGAGAGACACAGTGTATACAGTATGTTAAAAATAAAAATTATAAATAACCAGAGCACTCACTGGTGTGTAACAGTAAATGGATACATTTGGACAATCTTGCTAAATTTTAGGATACACTTATTTTCTATTATGATGTCATTGTTCTAAAATACCAGAATCTCAACATCCAGACTGCAATTGGACTATTTTCCATTTCTAGTTTCCATGGATCATGAAACATTTTGACCCTAGAACTGTATTATTAATATGAACTTCTATTGAAATGAAGCTCTGTAAAGTCTATTTTAGGGCGTGATAATGTGGTTTGTATTAATTTATTTTAATTACATAGTGATATTCGCCGTCCATTTTGATAAAAGTCTCCGGTCTTTTTCTACAGCAAAATAAAAATCTAGTTTAGCACATTTTCTTTCTTTGATATGTTGTTTTTTAGGCCGTGAATTCAAAGCAAAGTTTATTCTCATGCAGAATGAAATAAATTAAAAAAATAAGCCAAAATGAGCAACATTTTCATACATTAAAGACTCTCCAACTAGTAAATTGGTTTAACTAAATATAATAAAATTAATAAAATATGATAGTTATTGTTCAGTGTTATTAAAAATAATAATTATATAGTTAATTAATTGAAATAATCGTAACAGTTATATTTATTTAATTACTGATACGATACATTGTTTAATATAATTATATTAGAAATTCACTGATATTTAAAGAGCATGTTATATTCATTTGGCCATTGAACCTTCAATACCTAATTCAATAATTTGAATCTCAATTAATTAATTTGAAATATATACTACAAATAAATTAGATAATTAAACTAAAAATATATATTGAAATAAGTAATGAATATTCGTACAATTCATTGATATAACAATCATTAATCTAATGTATATATTTTTATTTTCTATGAACCTAAAAACATTTCCAACCATAAAGTTAAACGTTACCCGATTATTTTTTTAGGAAGAAAACAATTCACGACCACCAGACTGATATATTTACCGAAAAAGGTCTTGAAATATATACCGACAAATCATTAATATTGATAATAAAGTGATTATTTTCATAATGATCATAAACAGAACTTATTATGAATAGCAGATACGTTGCTATTTCATCAAAATCTAAGTATTATGCTGTTTTCCGGTATTCTCTGTTAATTTGTATATACGATCTATAATTTACTATACAGTATAAATTTTACTTCATTTTATGTTACTCGAGTTACGTTTGTAATATTTTGAGGCCGAAAAAGTAAAAAGTGATCGTTTGTTTTACAATAGAAGATACGATTCTCGACCATATCAGTAATTAATTAGCGAGGTCGTCATAACTACAAGAAATTTATCTTTCATTCTTCTTGCGAAAGTCAGAGTTGAACCATTTGTTTGGACAATTCTTACTTTAACTTTTGACTTGTTTTCTTTATTGCTTCGAAAACTAACTTGACAAAGATATATGAGTCGAAGTTTATTACTTGACTAAAATTGGTTGTTGATGTTCTAATCTCATTAAAGTAAATACTCGTTAATATTTCAATGTTTTGTGTTTTATAAAATTAAGCATTTACGTTGGATATGAATTTTCAAATTTATTAAGTTGAGAGTAATCCCAATTATATTATAATAATAATGTTTTAGTGGATAATGAGTGGAATGGAATCACTTTGAGAACCAAGGCCCCTCCCATTTTCACTTCAAGATCAAGTTAGATTATATTCAGAGGGGCTTGATCTTGTAGTGAAAATAGGAGGAGGCTTTGGTCTTGAAGTGATCATTGGAATGGAATTTTAAGTTTTGAATGATGAATTTAAAAAAAATAAAGTCAGTAGAGTTAATATTTTATCCTGGTACATACTAAATGAGGTCAAATATATGTGAAGTGATATTAGTTGGTCTATCAATCCATAAAAAATATTTCGCAAAATGTTTTTTTTTGGCTGGCTCGACTCCGATTTTCCGAAATCATTTTTGCAAGGTGCACTATGTAAGGTATATATAGGCGGAAACCAAAATCGTTGGCACTCAAGTTAGGGGTACTTGTTATTTGACATTTATGAAAGGCGCCATTTATAAATGCTTATATCATATAGGGACGAATAATGGTGGAGAATTAGTTTCGATGACAAATTAAAGGGTAGAGTACGGTTTATTTCTGTTTTTAAATTAAAAAAAAAATTAAAATTGTTAAAGACTGTGACCTAAATAGAAAAATAATGTCATCTCCGATTTTCATTTTCTTTTATGTACATCAATGGTGGCCACCCTTTTTTTGATGAATGAAATTTGTAGGTTTACATCGGATGTGCAAAAAAAATAAATTTATATTTACTATTCTTTTGTTATTATCATCGGCACTGTAATATGATGGCTACTAGAAAATCTATTAACTCATTACATAATTAATTAAGGATATTATTGTTCATCTATATTTCTACCAACCAATCAACTAAAATGCCAAATGAAAATTTAGCATAATTCAGACGAGACGTCGATGCGCCATTTCAAAATATCTGATGCGCCACCTTTGGCGCAATGCGCCGATGTTGGCCACCCTTGATGTATATCGATATGAAGTACAATCTGGCAGGAAGCCAAATCTCCTAGCGGATTACGTTAAATTTAATTAAAAAATAATACAAATTAGCATGTCTTGTTGACGTGAATAAATAAAAAGATCTATGCCTTATTCATTCAAAATTAAAAGCATGCTGCAGAGTATAATAGATTCTAGCTATAGGATATTTAATAGCTTGGCTATACAGTGTTTGGAAAAAGGGAAGCCTAATCTACGCTGAGACAGTGGAACTATTGAGTATACTGTAGAATTGGGTAGACGATATCCCATAGGTGATAAGAAAGTTTCCAGAATCCAATCATTATAAGGCTCAAGCATCTGCATGCATTAACACGCTGAAATTACATATATTATTGATTTATTTTAAACTGTAGAATATCCAAATGTTAATCATAGATGTAGATAGGCCTATGATGCTAATTAGGCACTTGCTTAGAGGTATCAACTCTGAGGTAGAAACTCAGAATTACGGCTTCCCACACATGGTTTGTACTTAGTTTATAAAGTTTAACTAGATAAATAACGTACAATTTATATACAGCAATTTATATGGTTTGAAAAACGTTCCAACTTGGAGAAAAACGTTTATTCTAATTATACAAAAGAATCACAAGATGCTACAAGGAAATCTGATAAACGAATGATGAAACGATATTCCTACGCCGTATCAATAATATTCCTCCGCTGGATAATTTGAGTATCTACATTGGAACGGTACAAAGCAAGATCCTGCGATATTTTATTGTAACTTAAAAATAATTCATTTGTTTCAGTACACTTTACTCCCATTAATAATGCTATATATACCATAGTATCCTGACTTAACAAGTGTATAATTACTTTGGATAATAAAAACGTTACAATTAAATTTGGTAAAAAATTTCGAAACCTGAATATATTATTAGATTTATAATCATGTAATATAGAATAATTGTTTTACTTTGATTTTTTCACTACGGTAATTGTAAAATAGAAACTAGAATGAAATAATTTCAAAAAGCTGAATTCTTTTGTATGATCAAGAAGTATCATAATTCGTCTTCGTACAATTCGTTACGTTAGCTTGTCATCATTCTATATTATAACAAAGTTAATATGATATTCAGTTCCAAAATTGGATTCAATGTATTGGCACTTTCTTTTTCCCAAATTAGGTTTGCTAAAAAAGTTGTAACTATTTTATTATGTCGAAGCAAATAAATAGACTTTCAAGAGATTGCACATCATATCCACCGTATGATACAAAAGGATTCATCTTTTTTTAAATAGTTTCACTAGAATTTGTAATTTATTAGTACCGTAGTCAAACAGTATTATCTAACTTCAAGTTTTTGGAAACAAACTTGACAAAGTGAAGATTTTAATATCAATGAACATTTTACTAATATTCAATATTATTTTAACAACTAGGTTTCAAATGTCATATATATATTTACTAATTAGTTAATTAATAAAATTATATGTATAATTTTTAGTGCTTTTAATATGCGGTAAATAAATGAAAATTTAAATTTGTCAAAATGATTTGAATAAATTGCACCAGTGATTGGGTTCAGTCAACTTATTTTGTCATAATTTCTCAATCGAAGTAAATAAATATATATGATAAATATAAATTTATTACATTTTTATATATTTTGATACGGTTCCTATACCAAAGGTAAGTAAAAATGTATTCGTGTTTCTTCAAATGCATTACTATTTTAAACAATAGATAGTGTAAATTGATATCATAATGACATTTATGAGTATACATGAATATCAAAATCAATAACCGTTTCATAAAAAATAAATTATTTGGTTAAGTTTCCTAAAAATAAAATTAAAGATGAATTTTGAATAAATACTCAGCATTATGAAGTATTAATGGCCAATTATGAAGTATTTATGACCATTATGAAGTGTTGATGATGGTAAAAACTAATAAACATATCCAATGCATCAATTCATAAACCTTACGAAACATTTTTAAGTGTGATACAGTATAGATGATTAAATGAGAGTTAAAAAAATAATCGCCGTAAACAAATTTATATTTATATGTAAAACGTCATTTCTGTTTTTTTTCTTAATTTAAGTTTTAATCGGTTCAGTAACTTTATTTACATGATTTTCACATGGTCAATATTACTAAATCTTGTATGTTATACAATTTGACTATATTTGCTAACCAAATATTGAATCTTCTCAACTGTTCACGCAGAATAGATCTATTTCGTAACAGTTCTAAACCGTTTCACTCAGATTCGATTTGAATCCGAATCTATTAAGCCTTAATTGAGAATATAACACGCGAAATTGATTCCATTTGCAACTGACTGATCTGTTAATTAATTCTTAAATTCTTGATTAATAATGACACTCGCTTGAGTTATTCATCATCATTCAAGAGCTGAAATTAAAGTCAATCTACGATGTGAAAGTGAAAATAATTTATTGCTTTATTCTACGGCATTCAATTCTACAATGAAATAAATTTTAACTAAAAAAGAAAATTCCTTTTAAAATCCAAACATATGACGAACAGATGTCAACTTTATAATTATTTTAGGAAACTTAAAGTTAATTAAATTTAACACGATTATTCTATTGAAATAGAAAATTTACAAATACTAAATCATGATATTTGCCATTTGGGGCAGGCGTTTTTTATAAAATTTTCGCCAGTGCTATTTGTTGAGTGATAAAAACGAATCAGACATTCTTTTTTCAGAGAAATAAAAATATTAAAAAAAGACTTTAAATACGATCTACTTTATATAAGAAAAAGCACGTGGTGCGAAGGAATTATAGTATTTCTCTAAGTACAATATTATAATATTTATTTACTCCTTGTCATGAGAGTATATACAATATAACAATAATAACCAAATCTGACCTTTCATTTCCCTGAAAATAATGTTACTTTCGTATTTATGTCACAAAAATAATGTTTCACTGGTAAAAATATGTTTGATAGTATAGGAGTCCTTGGACATTTCGTCTCCAGACATTTCGTCACCAGTTACTTCTTAGTTTTAATTTTGAGGATATAGAATATATTAAAGATTTTAAAGAAGGATTTATCAATATATGTATACATATTAAATATATCTAATTACTTATTTTTTATAATACTAATTAAATTTCATTAACGAGGTCGGATAGCCATAATCGTAAAAACTGGGGAATAAAACCCATCTACAGTAATTAATTTCTACATTACAGCTTAAATAATTTATTCTAAAATCCTTTATAATCAATATGATTTTAAAATGGTCATGATTTAACATTTATGTAATACATATTTATGGTATATAACCAATCCTCAAGTTTAAAAGAAATAAATAACTTGTGACGAAAAATGGTCAGTGAATAAAACGGCTGGCGACGAGATGTCCGGTAACAAAGTTACCGCCTGCTGTGAAATGGAAAAAAACTTGAATCAATAGTCTATGTTGTTATCGATATTCCGATTTAATTGTTATCAATACGAACTATGAAAATGATTAACAATTGTTGTTACAGATAGTAACACAATGACATAAATTTAACATTGATAAATACAACATCTCACAATTCGCAATAGTTTATTGACATTCTTCAAATTCGCAAATCACAATAAACATCTTTTTCTATATCCATATTATATCATAAATATATTGTACGTATATTAAAATTAGTAATCCGACAAGTATGATATAAATTATACCTGAGCTACTCGTATTAAACAATTAAATGATAAATAAATAAATTTCTAGACTAAAAAGATATCTTTCGCTATTCGCGACAAATTATTTAAAAAAAATAATACAATGCACCAAATCTATTTTTTGGGGGAAGAATTCTTATATATAATGCAATACGGAAATTAAAAATAAAAATATTTTCTGTCAGATATTTGACAGTCACTTCAAATTTTGAAAGGAAAAATAAATTTATGACAAGAATTTGAAACATAATTTATTTTTTGATCAAATTGAAATATTTGACCAAATAAAAATATTTAAAAAATTAATTAAAAATAGTTTATTCGTCAATAAATTTACTGATGATTATATGATACAATACTTTAATTAAGATTGTCTTACGACTCTTATTTTATCAAAATTTTGTACATTTACATTTACAACTTTATCAGAAATTCGGCGTGGATTCAAATTAAAAATAAATAAATAACACGACTGTCAAATATTCAACATTCATAATTCTTTTTGTCTCAATGGAATCTGACAATTATTTTTATTTAAGTGACACAGCGGCGACATCTTTAACATTGAAAGACGGGAGAAAGATTCTCTCAAATTGAACGTGCGGAAAATTTAGATGTATTCGAATAGACTGATGTATCTGCACAAGATATTATAACGTCAGTTATACCAAAACACATATTTCACATCTCCTCTATTCATATAGCTGATGATTATTCACATGAGTGACTTAATACTAATGTACAGTACTTACATAGTTTAGGGCACCACTAACTTAGAAACTTTGAATGGAATATGTAAAAATTATTATATTAATAATAACTTCATGTGTTATTTATAAATTATATTAAATAAATTATGTTTTATATGGTCTGCATTTTTATAAAGAAATTGATAAAATTAACATAATCTTGTTAATAATAATTTCCTCAAAACTTATTTTTGAAAATCTAGATATAGAAGTACAAAGGTGAGACAGTTAATTTTTACTACTCTATATATTAAATAAAGACAGTATCTTCGTCCATTTAATAAAATATTCAAACGATTACATAACATTTTTTAGATTTATGAGCCACATCTTACACTTCAAAACCATAATTTAGCTTCGTACATTTGTAAACAATACGATTTAATTAAAAAGTTCAAATAATACAGTCGGACTAAATATTCTTAATGACAAATTAAATATTGTATACACATATATTTTAGCATTTGCTGATATTACTTTGGTATGATAGCAGTTCATAATTTGTTTTTTTAATATTTACAATTTCCAGTCCATTAATAATTATTCTTGTTTTAAATATATATAATTTACAGCTATATTAATATTATCAGTATTCAATTATCACCTACGACATTATATATTACAGGTATGAAGATTTTAATAACTTATTGTAACACTAACTTTCGAAAAATAAATTATGTAACCCAATTCGGGTATTGAACAAGACCAGTTGCTTAACTCTCGCATACTCTATCCATTCGTTCACAGAGACACATTTCAAATAACTGATTTGTATCACATTATAAACAAGAGTAATTCATTAGAAGTTCCTTAAAAAACGGTCTCTTGTAATTCATGTCAGGAATGATAAATTTCAATGACATTTTTACAGATTTGTTTAGTTCCTGGATCGTCTTCACTTAAAATTGATACAAAAGTAAAATATACACGCACCCCATTAAAGTCACGGATAAATTTTTAGTTGAATATATCTTCTTTTTTTGTAATTTTCATAGATTGGAAAAATTGGTGACGAACAACAATGTCAATTGATACAGAAATAATGTATGCACCCCACGCACCCCTTTACAATCAATAACATTTTCGCAGATTGGTGAATTGGTAATGACATTCACTTTGAATTGATATTGGAATATTTAATTAAATGAATGTAGATATATTTCAGAGTACTCTCGTTTGGAAGAGAAAGATCATTCATTATTTTAATATGAGTCATATTAATTTTAAAAATGTATATTATGTTTAATTGAGTTTGGTTAGTTAGATGATTAAGTTAAATTAGCTGAAGAAGATTTTTGTTTCTAGTAAAACTGCATTTAAAAATAAAAATAGAATGATAAATGAAGATACAAGCAAGTCATCTTTAATCTTTAGAACGAGGACTATGCTTGCTTCTATGTTAATTTGTCCAAATCATTTTGAACAGTTTCTATGTACATCTTCATGGTATTATATTAATCATCGTTTTTAATCAAAAATTTTTAAAACTTAAAAAAAAAAAAAAAATTAAAA
>JAJNBT010433897.1:0-10391 GCA_028455955.1 Notopais sp. p TS-2021 | reverse complement strand
ACACTTATGCAAACAAATTTACACTTTTTAGTGTGTGCCAACGTTTATAACATACGGGCCTTAATGTAAAAGTAAAAAAAAGTGATTCTGTATTAAAATGAAAAAAATACTATAGAACTCGATCCCGAGAAATAAATTCTTCATTTTATCTACGTGATGCTGAATGTCTCCTATTACTTATAATTTGGCCATATAATAATATTCAGTACTCTCATAGTTATTGAGAGGTCAATACTCATTTAATTTATGTATGTAACCTATACGGTAACTATTTTTATCAATGCTTGCAACCTACCTGTTTGAAATGAATAACCATTGATGATTTTAATATTTCAGCGATTCAATAAGTACTATATATCAGAACACAAGAAGTTATTGAACGCGTTGAAAGAAGTTGGGGCAGTGAAAAGATCCTTTAGTCAAGTGAAAAATCTCACAGCCCATGACCTTCATCAACTGAAAAAGAACTTTGAAAATTGCACAAGACAATTGCAATTAGGTTATCAATCCTCCCTAGGAGATATAGAAAACCTGTCATTGAGTGAAAAGGTAATGCAATATTTTCTGTATTTGTAATTGTTGTTAGAATTAAGTGACCAAGCAGCAACATTTATATTTGGGTAATGCTTCTAGAATGAACTGAAGATGTCGAACCCAGCTGATTTGTGGGCTCGGATTCAAGAAAGCGAAAGAGGTCAAGTTAGAGCAGAAACTGAAAAATCAAGTCTAAAAGATAAAATCAACGATTTGAACGGCAAAGTTTCCGACTTGAACACCACCTTGAGAGATAAAGAGCGATGCATTTACGAACTCAACAGAAAATTAGTATGATTATTTAGTGTTACGATTGATGACAAACCAATTTGTTAGAGACAATATGTAAATGTTAACTCGTCTTTGTGTATTTGTAGGAAGATGGCTTCACCGAAGTGGAAGTGCAAGAAACCTTGAAAGAGAAGGTGCGCACTTTGGAGACTTATTTGATCGACATCGCTCACACTGTCATTAAAGACTCGGAGCAAACTGCTGTTGAAGGAGGTTCAAAAAGTCCATCTATTTCTCCTTTCAAGTACGTATATTGTGTACTTCAACTGATACTTGCACTAATTTAAAAATATAATCTATAATTATAACACCAATTTTTCAATTGTTAACTTTGTTTAATATTATCTCTATATTGTACTAGGAACATCATTTTTAATTCTCTACTACAGGTTAACACATGACACTGAGCATGGCTCCTCTACTGATCTGCCGCAAAGCACAGTATCAGCCGTTCGAACTGCTCTATCCAATAGACAAGTCCAAATTCACGACCTTCAGGTATTTTCTGCTTGGATAGAATCTTCGGATCGTATATTATTAAGGTTAGCTGCTGACTTCCACTGTTATTGTTCTTTTACAGCTGAAATTGACCTCGTCCAAGGAACAATTAGTGAATCTTCGAAAGCAGTATGATACCACAGAAGCATCCCAACGAATTCTGGAGGTCAACATCGTGGAACTTCGGGATGAACTGGAAGCACTCAATCGAGCGCGAGATGACATGACCAGAGAAAAGGACAGACTCCGGGAAGATTTGGATGCCGTTAATTCGGATAAAAATTCTCTCGATAAAGCCAATCAAAACCTTAAGGCCCAGGTAGGCATCTACCAGACCTAATAAGATTTACATTACAGTATTGTTTGAATCGAGATTATAACACCTCTCAATTGGTTTCTATTCGGTTCTTGCTTATTAAACAAACTTGTAGCTATTTAGCTGAGCTTAACATTTTGTACTTAGTACGTAAATTACTCTTAGTTAAATGAGACACTACAGCTTATGCCTTTGCGATTTGGAAAGTAGCCTTGACTTAATTTTAATATTGTATTTCACTCAAATTTTAGAAAAGTAAATATAACTCCACTAATGCCTGTGATATCTATCTAGAATTAATCATAGTAATCAGTGCCTCGACAAAATATATTAGTGAATAATAATATCGAACATTTTATAATATTAAAAGTTTAAGTGTTTGTCTTTACTTTTAAAAATATTTATATTCAATTACTTAACCTCATAAGTTCCAATTAAAATTCAAACGTAGTTTTATTTATTTGAATTTGTAAAGGAACTGATTATTCATTCATTTCTCAATCATGTGACATTAAAAACATAACAGAAAATACGTTCTTTAATTTTTAGAGATGTATCGGTGCCAATATTTTGCAGGTGACTATTTATAAAAAACAGGCCAGGCCATGTGAATAAATAGTAAGGAATATGCCATTATATATATATATATATATATATATGGTACTACAGTTAACATATAATAATATAGGCCTATTACATATTCACAATCAAAGATAAGATGAATAATCTCAGCAACATTTAAATTTCCTAAGAATTAATTAACTATAATCAATAGTAGCTGAAATTGGTAATATATTTCATCAATGTACCATACAGTCAACCCAATAATTAATCTATATGAAATTGTTTTTTGGCCGAGCTATATCCCAAACATTGAGGTTAAAAAATAAAATTTTATTTTTATATATATATATACCCTGTATTTTTTAATCAAAATCAAAGATATGATGAATAATATGATTCATATGTCAGTAGACAATAATATTAGTATTTCTTAAAAGAACCGGCAAAATGTGCCGGTGAATCGGTACATCTCTATTAATTTTATATTTATTGATATTCAGTTTCAATTGTTAACAATTGCAACTGAATAATTACAGTAGTTAATAAAATATCAGGTCTTATTAAAATTTGTATGATAGCTTTACACTTGCAACCGCAATGTAATATTATAATATTAACATAATATCTTTGCACATGGATTACTTTTTATTCCTATATTTGTTACAAATATATCTATGAAGTAATTCAATAAAGTACTACCGTTATATATGAAATTATATAATTAAATTAAAATGTAATTAGATTTTATCATAGAACTTCTATGATAATTGTTAAATCAATTATTAATGTTTATCTATGATAGAGAAACTCTGTTCACTTATTTACGTTTTGACTAACTTGAAAGTAACACCCAACATAGTACGAATCCCGGTATACTTTGACTCTCAACATATGTATGTAACTTCGGTGTATTGACAATCAGTAGAAAGAAGGGCATGTTATTTCGTCCCCGGTAACTTATCCCAGTAAAATTCGTTTAATAGAACAATTTAATATGTTAACTAAACTAACATTTATATCTATATTGATCATAGAAATGGAAATCATCCATCCATTCAAAACGAAAGATGCAAGACTTGAGTCATTGACTGACATTTGTGTTCTTCCTTTACTAGACCTATTTTGACATATGCAGTAGATGTTTGTTTTAGAATTATTGAGCTTTTGTCTTGCGTAAACAAATAGCAAGTCGTCTACAAGCATATCTTAATTTCTTCAAGAAATGCAGCTCTCTTAAAATCCATGTTATTTCAAAGAAGAGATGATTTGACCGGGGGACGAGTTGACCGGTCATGAATAAAAAGAGTTCATTAAACGTTATATTATTGGGAATATAAATATAACTAATGTACAAATTAGTTCTTAATTTAAAACACTTAATTACAGTATATGTATGGATTCCAACAAACATTTCATTCCATTTTTACCTTAATTTATACAATTATGTTTACATTGAATTATAAGTTATTGTATAGTGCTATTATGGTTATTGATTTATTTTTTGGTCAAAGCCACAATTAATTAATAAGGAAAGTTATAATAGTTAATTTAATTGTCGTTTAAATAATAATCAATTTAGTTTGTATTTTGTACATTGGTATAAAGATTTTAAAACTATTACATAAGTAAATAGAAAATAACTTAAGTAGAGTGCATGCACAACTTAGATATAGGTTATTAGTTTTCGATGTAGAGTTTTGAATCAAGACTAAAAAATAATTTAGTAAAATGCTTCGCAAAACTTTGTTCATATTTGTAGTACCTTCATATATAACGAGGAAGGTTAAATTACAGTGCATAAATTTTGTATCGATATCTGAAGCGATAATCGACTGTGTAATATTGTACAAATACCTATCATAACTAAAGACTTATCTAAGTTCCAGTGCTTTGAAAACTTAAATTCCTGGACTCAGAAGGTCTTTGATTACAGTTTCTAAGTAAAGTATGCACTCGTAATTATAACCAACCAACTAGTCTATCTTATGTACGATTTGAGGCATTTAGAATACTTTTGCAATGCAAAATTCCTTCTTGATGGCGTGGTCTATGCTTGGCCTCGCTTTTACAGCTCGAGTCCATCGGTGACGATACGGAGAGGAAGACTCGTCAGGTGATAGACTTGGAGAAGGAAAAAGCCGTCCTTGTAGAAGAGAGATCCTACCTCAGTCTCAAACTCAACAAGGAAAAGGATGAGAGCCAGAAATTGGCCCACAGCATTCATCTTATCAATGCTGAACTGACTACTGCACAACAGCAGGTTTGTTGCTTTTTAATGCTATATTTTATAAATGAAATTAGTATAACATCAATTATCGCGACTCATCCGCTTACAGATAATAAGGTTCATTGCAATTATACGTGCACTCTGAAGCACTTGAATCACATTATACTGTAGGTGAGAGAATTTATTGAATTGTGGGCTGATTTTAATATCCTGCTTCTGTGTTCTCCTACTAGATTAGCTCGTTAAGCGACGCCTTAACGAAAGCCAAAGCAGCTGAAGAGCAAGTTACGTCAGAGAAAGAAGATGTTCGCGATCAGATGAAGATGGTGGAAAAGTGTCGCACCGACCGAGAGACCAAAATAGCGATGCTCTTGAGACAAGATTCTGAATTGAAAGAAACCTTAGAGAAAGTAAGTACGATCCCATATATCTGGTCGATGATGGTGGAAAGTTTCCAATTCTAGACGATCGTAATTTCTAGGTGGAAGCTTACAACATCACTTTGGGTCATGATAAGTCCCAGCTTGTGAGCAGATTGGCTTCTATGGAATCTGATCGTGCGTCAGCTAATACTGAAAAGATAGAATTACGAGCTGAAATTGACCGTTTGAAGGATGAGATCGATTCTTTGGATGATGAACGAAATTCACTCGAAGCGAGTATCACTTCTCTTAACGAAAAGCTCAACATCGTTACCGTAGAGAAAGAGAAAGTAAGTTAAACTATCGAAAGATATTTAAATAATAATTGTTTTTAGCAGATACGGTTTCATAACTCTGGTTTCTTTCGACAGCTCGAACTAGAACTGAGTGACGCCATCTCTGAACGCAATGAAATTCACAGTCACTTGACTTCTCTGGAGAGAAATCGCAGTGGACTGGAAGCCGATATTAATCAGATCAGCGGAATCCTAGACGAGAAAATTAAGCTCATTGATCAACTCAACATGGATAAGGAAGCTCTAACTAAAGAAAACGCCGAGTTACACGTAGGTTTCAGTAGTTCATATGGAGATAGTTCGCTCTAGGTTATTGACTATTTATTATTAATTGTACCTTGGGTCAATTTAGGTAAGATATTCAGGCGTCGAGAAGGAAATTAATACTTTAAGAGAGAATCTGGCGACATCGAAAGCGGAGAAACATAGTCTCGAAAACTTCGCTACTTCCCTCGAAAAGAAATGGTCGAGTAATGAAACCAGACGGACGCAATTAGAAAAGGAAAATCAACAACTCATCGCGGATAAAGAAAGAATCGGCAATCAAGTAAATATTTGTTTATCATTTTCTTCACTAGCTTTGTAGTTGACGCGTAATCATTTCGATAATACTTGTGTATGTTGATTTGTTCAGGCCAATAAATTACAACGCGAACTTGAAACTGAACTTTCGAAATTGCGAGACGCTAAAAGTTTATTAGAGAGACAATTTGATGAAGCTGAAACTGAACATAAAAAGATCGTCACTTCTCTTAAGGATGAGAAAGAAGATGTCATCGATATTCTCAAGAAAGAAAAGGTAACTTTTATTTGCATTTATCATCCGGTCTTGTTACTTATACTCTTTCGCTCGGGGTATTTTAATATATACTTTGTATGTATCAGAATGATCTTCAAGCTGATTTCAATGATAAGATCAATTCTACTGTGCATCTCTTTAAACAAGAGATGGACGATCTTGAGCTGAAGAAAGATCAAGAGCTCTCTTCCATCAAGAGATCCAATGAAAAACTGCAGAGAGAAAAAGATGACTATGCTCTTCGATTTGAAGAGGAAAAACATAAATCATTAAAAATGGGTTAGAAATGCCATTATAATCTTAATTACGACTAACACATTTTTATTTAAAATCTGATTGAAAGATATGAATTACCTATTTAGCGGTTTCATAGTCCTTATAATGAGTAGGTATATATTCGATGTAATTAATAGATTTCTCATGGTGGAATCTTTGATAATAATATACATACTATGATGCTTTCAGCTCAGCAAGAAATTTCCAGCTTAGAAGAGAAGGTTTCACATTTGCAAAGAGATTTAGGTAATTACGAAAACCAGTTGGAGCAATTACGTAGAGAAGGAAGCTGTAAAGCTGAAAGTGGCAGAGTGAATGAGAATTCTCTTCAAGCTAAGATCAATAAGCTCAAAGAAGATATTCATTCATCCAGGTACGCTGCATTATACAATGAATTTTAGTCATTAAATTAATGCGCAATATATCATTGCAATCTGTATCTGATTGGCATTTCCTTAGTCAGAAGTATGAGAAGCAATTTAAAACAGAGAAGAACCACAACGAACGCAAGATTAGAGAACTGCAGACGCAATTAGAAGAAGCGAAGAGAGAACATGACGTTGAATTGAACGCCTTTAGAACTGATCTCCGACTATCCAGAGAAGATACCATGAGATTCCAACAAGATCTCGATGATGCTGAAATCAAACTTAAAGATGGTTAGTGCATTCTCTCTCGCTAACTAATATTGGTAGAGAGAACAATCATAATTGAGGAACTTTTTTCAATTATTTTGAATATATTAACACATGTTTTTTCATCCATTAAGCAGTAATAATGAACGGTGCCTGGAAAAGAAATGTTAATAAGTTTTTTTATTACGGTATGGATCCGAGATAAATAATATAACAAGCAGAGATGTATGATTCAAAGTATAAAATCGTCGATTAGAAATTAACTATACAAATATAATTTGTCTTCGATCCCTATTAAAAAAAACTAATAAAAGAGGTGACGACAAAGACGGATATGCGGACCATTTATTAAACGTTTTGAGAACTTGTCTCATCATCAGTAATCTCTAAGAAGTATACGAAAGTCCACGAGTAATAGCATCAAAATACAAACTACAAAAGGTGATAATTAAACATAACATAACTAATTTTAACACAGTAAACCTAACTTTAAACTATTTATTAACAATACTAAGGGGAACAGCACTTTGACAAGCATTAAGATTTGGTCTTAATTTAAAATGAAGAGAAATTCTAAAATTACAAATCACTTTAATTTGTTGCCAATCCTAAAATTTCAAACTGATCCTCCTCACTCTCTTATTAGGAAACACTCGTATGCCTGTGGGTGTCCCGTAAATGAGGATCATTTTGAAATTTTCGGATTAGTTATATACCACATCTTGTATATTTTGTATTTATTTTGATGCAATTACTCATGCATTTTCCAATGTTTCTTATAGATTACTGATGATGAATGAAATTTTCGAAACGTTTAATTTTATGCAATATATATTGTATCTGATATTTCATGTCTCCCTTGAAGTTATACAACAAGTCTATTTGTATTGGTAGTTAAAATTTGCAACACTAAACCCATTTTCAAATATGTATGAGCGTACGAATGGTGTGTATATATATATTATAAAAATGTGTGATCATAAATCTAAAACATCCCTTTTAGTAAGAATAATAAAAGTATGGAAATAAAAAATATAGGATAAATTATTTAAAATATAATATATTATAATCTATATATATATAATTGAATGATATTGGACACAGCTCAAGATACGAGAATTAACTTGAAGAAAGAGATCGACCGCATGACTGAAGAACTTCGCCAAGCTGAAGAAAGAAGAGTTTCAGAATTCCAAATAACACTGAAGAGAATTGATGTTGAGAAGAAAGATCTTCAACGAAGAATCGATGAAAAAGATGAGAAGATTTCGAGTGAGTATCAGTTTTGTTATTTCAGTTGTACAATAGGAAGCCTACATAATACTGTAGCTATGGATATTTCTACCCAGTGATAAGTTTTGTACCATATTATTATAACATTTATTATCTTATCAGTTCTTGAATCAACTGAAACAAAGCATGCGGATCTAATCTCACGAATGACTGTCCAGCTACGAGAACTTAATGCCTTGAAGCAAGATACTCATCGCGAAATGTATGATCTCAAGCGCAAACTTCAAGTACGTTCCACAAACATATAAACAATCTATGGATTCGCTCCTAGTATTCTTCCGATAGCAACCAAAGAAAATCTCTGGAAGCTAGCGGAGGCATACGAGGAGCGAGTCCCCAATGTTATATATATATACTGTATACTTTTTCCTCACATCAAAAAGTTTTTTTTTTTGTAATTTTAGTTGAGTTTTGTATAAAACAAATGCATTTTTTTTATGATAATTAATATATTTGTCAGGTCCTAGAGAATGATGGAATGAGCAAAGCTCAAGATAATGAATCTCTAAGGCAGCGTTTGCTAGCTGAAGAAGATCGCCATAATGATAGCAGAAAGGAGGCCAGTAAATTAAAAACTAAGGTTAGAACAACACCTGAAGGGAAAGTCGAGTCCAATCTGTCAACACTCTTTTAGTACTAATTTAAATGGTCCAACATTTTGTTTACGCAACAAATCAATACTGTATAAAGTTACCATTTTTCTCTAGATCCAAATACATTATACATTGCACTTAAACTAATCATGGTATTAATCGTTTTGTTTTTGACTGAAATGAAGTGTATGGTAAGGTATGCGATTTCTCTTTGGGAGCCGAAGCTTCTTGTTATTTTCTCTCGGGACAAAGCATAGGTCCTATGACTTAATGTGTGTCCTGAATTGCTCAAGCGTTCTCGAGACTTAATTTCCCTGCAGATATTCATAACCAAGGCTGTCCTATATTACTAGGTTGGTTCAATCTGGAATTCACGTCATTGGCTAGAGTGATTTTATTATATTTATCAATGCAGACAAACCTCTACGTCATCGTTTTTGTCATGTTGAAGCAACCTAGTTCTAATGCCTTGTTTATAATCTTTTTTAAAGCTTAAATCTGCATATTATTTATCTTTTTTTAATATCTGAAGGGAATGGTTATGTCTAAAGCGCCCTCTTGTGTCCGTCTGTAAGAATTCATTTAAATGTAGGAAATAATGTATATATTACTTTAAATTTGACATTGATAGCTAATGTGTAATATTTGCTAGTAGTTCCATGTGATCGACTTAATCATTTCTAAAACCTGTTCTAACGAGCAGTTAATGTAGATCTGTAAATTAAAATTGAATCGTTTTGTTTGTCGGACTTTTGTTCCAGTTTCTATTCTCGTCGCTATCGTTTGAGTCTGTTCCCACTTTAGAAATATGAAATATCGCTTTTCACACTTCTATTCGAAATTATTGCCTCGTTCTGCGCTTCCGTATTATACCTATTTCTCTTATTTAACATTGATTCCCAAATCATAAATGGCTGCTTTCAGATTCTATATACGGAATGGATCTTTATTATTAAAATGAATATAATTACGTTGCCAAATCTATTTTTTATTCTAATAATTATTTGCCTCTAACAGCATGTCGAGTACGAGAGAGAACGCGAAAATCTCCACACGGAACTCGCTCTATTAGAACGCCGTCTCTCAGAAATTGAAGATCACCACGCTGCTAAGGAGCAAGAACTTTCGGCAAGGTTAGTCATAGTCATTTACTGCCCGCAGTACTATTAAACTTTATATTAGATAGGCTGGTACTGGCTTTTATACACCGGTACAAATATTATATATAATTTGTTTTAGTGACCAATTAAAAAACTAAATTGATATATAATTAATTTAGTTTATACATACATAATATTATAATACTTTGTACTGGCCAAAGTAAGGCACATTTTGTTCTAGTAATTTGCTTTTGCTCAAAAGGATGCCTGACCTAAAAGTGACCTTAAAGTACAGTATTCTATCATTCAAAAATTAAATTTAACTTATTTTACATTTTCAAATATATATATATACGGTATATATATATATACCCGGTATATTAATTTAAAATATAAAACTATTTACACCACTTTGTTTTCATTGATGATTTATTTATTTTTATAAATAAGTGCGATATTTAATTTATTTATGAGCTCATTAAGTGAAAAATTGGATATTATGCTAAGAAAAAAAATGCATAAGATTTATTAGGTGTAATTTCTTTAA
>JAJNBT010431810.1:0-11940 GCA_028455955.1 Notopais sp. p TS-2021 | reverse complement strand
AAATAGTTTTATTTGATTCCATAATGGCGGATAATGTGTTCTATTTTTAAAATTAGATGAATTTTTAATATTAGACCCCGCTGGCAAAGGGATCCCATCCCATCTCTGTTAAGACATTTTTTATTGTTTTTATCATTTAAGAATTTTGTAAAATAGTTTTAATTCCATCAGAATAAATATTTTTGACCTTCACTGGGCATGTTCTGAAAAAAATAACTGCCGACGCCCAAGGTAGGATTGATTCAAAAATCAAAAGTCGTCAAAGGAGAGAGAGCTCGACTTAAAAACTTAATAAAATACGGGTTTCAATTTCCGTAGAATTTATTTTAGTTGTAATTTCCTCAACAGCTGTGGCGAAATGTTCTCATCAGAATAGAAATACGTATTCACATTGATTGCTGGCGTCTGATTCTGTTTTTTAATAGACAACTCTTAGATTTTGTTCTTCTAGATGACAAACTAAAGTTCAGCTTCCTTTCCATAACTTACGTTACTATATTTACTAAATAAAAATCAATTTGATGGAATCTAAAATAATAAACACTGTCTGCAGCACTGACGTCATAAAAAGATTTAATGTACTGCAGTTATATATTTTCTATCGATAAATAGGTTTTGTCTATGCTTTAATAGTCTGATATAAAATATTTTTTTATAGAGAGAGCATTCCTATCTAAATATATATGAACTATTGAGGCTTTTCGCTCAAGGACATTTTCGGAACAGGCTAAATTGAGGTTATCTGAGTATCATTGTTAATTTATTAGATCATTATATAGCATTATTTTACTCGGTTCCTGTTATACAGAATCATATAATGTTTGATATCAGTAGTAATAAAAATATCCTGATCAATTTTATTGATTTTCTTTTAAAATTTGGAATAAAACATTTCTCAATTTTTAACATTTTTGAAAATACATCACAATTGTTGGAAAAATAATGTAAATGCAATTAATTTTTTATTTAGATTTCAATATTGAGAAACTGCCATTGAGGTACAAATTATTAACGAAACAAATGTCTATATTGATTGAATAATTTATAAACTTCTTTTTTTATTAATTATATGAGTAATGATGTCGTAAAGGAATATGAAGTTTAGATTCTATAAATATCAATATCATCCAGTCTTAAAAGATGATCATTATAAGTTAATTGTCTACCTAAAGATCTTCCCCAACTAAAGACTGTCCTCTTCGACATGATCTGAAAGAGAGGATCTTCACTGTTCAGGAGATCCGGTACATTTGATATTTGAAATAAATCGATGAAAGAACCCCAGAGTCTCGTGGGCCCGGTGTATTTCACCGTCCGCACGTGATCTTGCAGACAAATTCACATAAATCTAGACATTTCATTGCGAAGAAGGTATATTCAGTTTTTTATTTTGAACGGATGATGATTTCGTTTTTTATTATATCGCAAAATACAGATATATTATTTCTATTCAAACTAAAAGGAAAGGAGCCAAGGTCAATGGGGGAGTGACGCGCCCGCAGCTCCATTGATTTTCCCTCTTTACGCCAAATGCGTCTCCGGTTCTAGCAAAGAGCGTAACACTTAAAGAGAGCGAATTCACTCATAGTTTTCAGCCAAAAATATATTCTCTCGTCTATAATTCACAGAAAATTTCTAAAAATGAAATCAATTCAATTTTGTAATTAAAAACTCACTTACATAGAAATTTTTATTTTTACATTAGAAGATAGAGCGTAGGAATTTAAAAATAGATTAATTTTTATTGCTTTTAAAGTTCATAATTGAAAAAAAAGAATTAAATAAATCAGAATTTACACTCTAATTCACATATATTAAAATTCCAACAAGTATATTACCGTACTTTAAATTTCTTAGTAGAAACGTACGAATTCGTTCTTAATATTTTCTTATTCGGACACCCCAAAATGTAGACAAATTTTCGCCCCACTCTAAATTCCTATACCTTATAATAATTATGTACATTCGGTAGAATTTTTCAAATATAAGTTCTGAAATGTGTTGAAAATGAATCTGAATTTTAATGAAAATATAATTTTGTTATATATTTTACTCTGTGATTTTAAATTCTACGACACCCCTAAATCATGTTCGCACATCACGGTTGAGAAACACTGATCTAGACAATCAAATAATCAATAGATTCAATGATACTTATCTAATGATTCATGTCTGTTGGAAATCAATAACCACGCGAGTCTAACGAAATATAATGTACTGAATTATACGGAAAAATATTCCACCACTGTGGTCGTTTTTTACTCTTATTTGCATGACTTAAAAAAATCTGCTTCTAAATGAGTCTTTTATGACATTAATTAAGAACGTAATAGGCAATAATTCAAACTTATTTTCCATTTTATGCAGTTGCTTCCTTCACAGTTGGCAATTTTATTTGTGGACGCAATATCAAAGAGGAAAGAAAGAATCAAGGTCTTGTTACTTAATGAACATATATCGGTTAATAGCTTATAAATAGTTGATCTATTCTACATACAGTTTTTAGTTGAACGGAACACATAATCTTCATAATGTAACCGTATATAGATAGTTAAACGTAACGAAATTTTAGTACCGTCTTATAGCTCGCAATCATTTTACAGTTTAAACTAAATTTTAAAAAATGAAAGGAAAAAATATCATTTATATATAATGATTTTATTAACCAAATCCATCGAAGAGATAATCTTTTTTTTTAAAGTTTTTAATTGATATAAAATATACTGTAAGTTTAATTCAATAACTGTAATGTTCTTTTTTTATATTTAATAATGAGAAACTGCAAACGATGTTTCTTGTTCTGTCAAGAAAAGATTTAAATTTGATTTTGAAAATAAGTTTCTATTATTTCTTAGATTAAATAAATTTCTAATTATGAAAATTTATGTCCAAAGTCCAAACTTATAAGAAAATAATTATATTATGTTCATCAATTATTTTCTATAAAACATGACATTCTGTATTATATTGCTTGTCCAACAATTTCTTCATCTATTTCACCTAGATCGTTTCCAAGACTCTAAAAGTTTGTTTAGCTTGCTAATTAGAAATTGAGCTGTATAGAACGTTTGAAAATGTAAGATTGCACCTTTCGAAATATTGCAGCGAAGAAGATAATAAGCAAGATGGATATCTTACAAAATCCTAAGTTTTCTAATTAGGAAACGAATAATGTTCTAGAAGTTTAGAAAGAAGTAGCTGAAATATACCAAGAAATTTAATAAAAATTGTCTAGAAAATGGACTTGTTGGACAAACAATTTAATAAAAACTGTCTCAAAAATGGTCTGATGCTTAAATAAACGTGAAATTGTCTTTCTAGAGAATGTCGCCAGTACGTGTGACTAAAATGCGTTGGAACTTTGTGCGCAAAAATTTGCTACTTATTCTCACCTTCTCAGGTGTTCTCTGTGGAGTTGGTCTCGGTAAGCATCGTTTAGATAAGTCTTGTTGTATTAATCTCTTTACTTGTGTAGTTAATTAAGTTCTTTACACACTTAATCTATATTTCATTATCAGTAAGTTTGAGAAAATTATAATACTAGACAATACTTTAATTTATCTTTTTATAAAATAATTTTAAATGAATTCGAGTTACAATTATGTCCCATTTCAGGATTGGGCATCCGATTACTGGAACCAGATAGGACGATCATTACGTTGCTCGCTTACCCAGGAGAGCTCTTCATACGAATGTTGAAATTAATGATTCTGCCTCTGGTTATTGCATCGTTAGTTGCTGGTAAGTTATTGATGACCACGTTTCACCGTCTGAATAATTGTTTTAGAACAATAAATACATTTCTTTTTTGTTTAGGATCTGCAAGCTTGAACGCGAAAGCTAATGGAAAAATAATGGTCAGAACAGTGGCTTACTTCTTGGTAACGTCTCTTCTCAGTGCTGTTTTAGGAATCATCTTGGCTATAGTAATCCACCCTGGGTCAGCTAGTACAAAAGCGGTAAATTCTCTCACAATATATTCTTGTTATAGTAAAATAGGAAATTAAAATTTAGTTAAAATTGTCATTTATTTTCAGGCCTTCGGTGCTACACTTCCCAAAGGTGGTCCTGAAAATGCTGTTAACATTTTGGACGGATTTTTGGATCTAGGAAGAAACATTTTCCCAGACAATCTTTTCCAAGCCTCATTTCAGCAAGTAAGTTACATATTTTAATACAAAACAGATAGGAAATATGGTTAATGTATCAGTAAACTGTCATATAGACACAGTATATACTAAGAATCTGGTGAAATATATATACATTTCCCGTTAGCAACTGACGGAATATTTTGGAATCAAAACAAATTATAACTTGTACACTAGCCAAAGAGCGTGGATAAGACTGGATATGTTATATACACTATTTTTAGGTTCACACTGTTTACATTGAAAACGAGGCTGCTACCATTTTTAATAAGTCACTGAATGAGAGCGAGACTGTCTCCCCAATTCGGAAGGTACGTACAACTTAGTGAACTATTTTGAGTATTTCGTAAGATATTATTCAATAAGAATAATTTAAGTTCAAATGCCGTTGCATTTGTAATCAATTTATAGAATACAAGTGTAGTTAATTGAAAATATTCAATGCCCATAGGTTGAATACCGTGCAGGAACCAACACCCTGGGCATCATCGTGTTCTGTCTGGTGTTCGGGACTATCTTGGGGTCGATGGGCAAGAAGGGAGCAGTCGTCGTAGGATTCTTTACAACTATCGATGCAGTTATTCTGAAAATTGTCACGGGCATCATGTGGTCAGCACCTTTATTAAATTAAACAGAAATTTCAAATGAGATTTTCTAGAAGTATCGATTATTGTTAAACGTATTTTGTTTATTTATAGGTTGTCTCCTGTGGGAGTGGCGAGTGTAATCATGAGTAAAATACTGATTGTCGAGAAATTAGGCTCAGTTATGAGCAGTTTAGGAATGTTCATCTTGACGGTCGTCATTGGAGTTATGTTGTGGCAACTGATCTTCCAGAATCTGATCTATTTCATGGCCGTGCGAAAGAATCCTTTTCCATTTTACTTCAACTTGCTGGAAGCTTGGGCCACTGCCTTCGCTACGGCTTCAACGTAAGTTTCTCAGATTGAAAACAGATCAATCGCTTTCTTTCTAAAATTAACTTTGTTGGAAAGATTGGCCACAGATTGCTTCCTTTTCATCCATGATTCATATCAGTGATGCGATACCTATCGTGAAAAGGCAGCATTCAGGGCGTACCGTGACATTGTTTGCTTGTAGTCTATATCATAAATTGAAAACTTAAATGTCATAACTATCCTATTATACTGCAAGATTCTTCTTTAACAACTTACATAGTAGCATCATGCCCTAACTCTTCATTTCCTAGCGGTTACTAATTTATGTATTCACGAACTACTTAAGCTTAATTCAATGTCTAACAATGTAACAATGAACGTGGAAATTCTATCGAGATTTAGCTTCAATACTAACTCAAAAGATGCATTTGTGGGAAACACAGCATGTATATCTTAACAATCGTTATCTAACTTTAACATCAATATAGAATATACCGTATTTGTGTGCTTAATGTATACGTATATCCTTGGCAGTATTGTGAGTATTACCCCTATATGACTAGTGAATTTATCAAAACAATAATAGTATGAGGTTCAGTATCAATTAAACAGCCTAGATAGACCACTTATTTGCATTATTCTTTTAAAGAGCACCATTTGCATGGCAAACATATATATATATATTATCAATTTTGGGAAATCATTTTAAGTATTGACTGTTAAAATTGCTTTGAAGAAAAGACCCACAGAAATCGTTTTTAAAGACACGACAATTACAAACAGGCTGGCATATTTATCAGACTCTAATGTAAAGGATCTTTAAGGCATTCTAGTTTCTTCAGTCACGCCTGAGACCCTAATACAATATTAGATTTTTAAAAAGCTGTGTCTTATAAACATAACAAATTGATTTTCATTCATTTGACAGAATCGAAAATGCAATTTGTGTGGCTTAAATTTTCTTTGCTTGCATCACTGTAAATATTCAGATGGATTAAATTTATTAACTAAAAATTAAAATAATTTTTTTCTTCAAATGTGATAAATTTAATGGTCTGAAGATTTACTTCTCATATCTTCGTAATTGAGGGAAAAAGTTAATTTGGGCTTCGTTTACTCCTTCGATAGCAGCTTTTTATTCTTCTGTGTGAAAACTTGTCTTTTGTCAAGTTGTTGAAACAGTGTTTATTCATTAATAGTTCATACCATGTATCCAAAATCAAGTCACTTTCATGCTGGAACCTGCACTAAGATATAAAAAATCATTCTAACGCATGAAATGTGCTATATTGACTAAGCATCCTTTATCTTGCTTGATGTAGACTAAATAATCACGTGGCAAATTGTCATCTTCATCAATTTTTATTTAATAAGTTTTAGATATCGAAGCAAAATGGTTAGAAATAACCATTTCCTTCAGTAGAAATTTACAGAAGATCATGGTTGCCATTCGAGTAGAATCATACCGAGAAATTTTAGTTTTTCCCAGTGCTTTTAAAATTGGTTTCATACTACAAAATTTTTAAAGAAGTAATTCAAATGGGAACAGATTCAATGACGAATAAAGTAGTAACTGATACTCGAGTGGCAACAGCTTGAGCAATCATAGCCTTTTCCATCGCATCTTTGCCTTAATCTAAGTGGACTCTCTATAGCTGGAAATGGCTTGAATCCTATTAACGAAGAGTGATTAGCATTAAGTCAGAAGGGTAAATGGTTTGAGTCATGGCGTAATTAATAAAAGCTCGATTCCAAATGAAACTTTTGGTTACAGAGTGGTGGAAATACTGCAGTCGTCTTCCCCGCGACTAACTTTTCAATAACTCTAGAAAGCTGGTTCATACATGCATAATGCCCTTTAGACGTATCTATAGCTAGTAGACTTAAAACAGATTCCTTTTTCAGAGACGCTGCCTTAAGTAATAACTGTACAGCCAAAAGCATCGAGCAGGCTGGTGTAAATACTAATTAATATCTTAATGCCTTTGCAGCTCTCAAAACTTTCGTGGGTTGTGTTAGATTCTTCATTTTGTTTTGTGTGAACCAGATTAATCGCTAGCGAATTCTTCAAGAGTCGAACACGGTGGTCCAGTAAGAAAGGAGGAATGTTATTGAGGAGCTAGTCCGGTCCAAAGATAATGTGTCGGTTAATATGTGATAGGATACAAACGTTTCGAATTAGAGACTTTATAATTATGCCATGATAGTAGAATAATGTATTTATTTTGAATTATCAACATATGTAAAGATATAAACATGTATACTCAACGAAATTCTGGTTCTCCCCTTAGGTAATGATGGCTTCACATTCTGTTTCAGCAGTTTGTAGGAGAGAGAAGAGCAGAATCATCTATATGCTTGTTCGTGGGAGTTACTTCAGTCGTCATATTTATTTATTATACTCTATGAACGAAACAGTCAGGGATGACTTAGGATGTATCGCGAGGAGCTAAGGGTGGGATCAGGTTAGATTCAGTTACGGGCGCCTTTTTGTTTTGTTGCTTGATCAATCTACTCAGGGTGGAATAAGGAACACAAATCGCTTCTTAAAAACTTCATTCACTAGATTCAATCTACGGGGCGACCCAGTTTTACTATATCTCCTTTGTTAAACTCCAACCGTATGTCCCAAGGCTCATCCTTGATGAGGTTTAAACCCTCAGTTTGGTACATAGAGTGCCCCATACAATATTCATTGTGATATATATAAAAACTGTCCAAGTTTTATCTCGTTCAGTGATTGCACAACGAATCAAAAACATAACGAATCATTTCGCTATGTAAAAATTTACAAAAATAACCAATCGGTTATATTTAATTATATAATGAATTAATCTTTCAATTAAGTAAAAAAAATCAAAATGAAGCTTTATCACATAAAGCACTAGACAGTGAAGAATATTGTCAATTATTTATTACTTTAAAACATAAATTTTAAAGTACAGAATAGATAATGAACAGAAGCCCTTCAGAAGCAATATGCTTTCTGGGTATAAAATATAGAATAATATCATTAACAGGCAATAATGAAGAATTTGTCTAATGAAGGAAATAGACCTTTTTCTCCATAATTTTGATGACTATATTGGTCATTCCCTACAAAGCAACGGCAGAAGAGAATAAAATAACTGAACCTTCCTTTCAATAATTAAGAATATTTAAAATTTCGTATTACCAGCAATGTGTAAATCGACTTGTATGAGACAAGACTGCTAGCAAGACACATTATTTTATCATAGTGTCATTTAATACTTACAGATTTGAGACGTGATTAAAGAATTAATGCTTAACAGAGTGCAAGGTAACTGTACACTCTTAAGAAATTTGCAGAACCCGATGAAGATTAAATTATTTGGTAAGTAAAGCTTAATTAACTGGCTGAGAATATACACACTTTTTTATATTCTGCCATAAGCTCACAAAATGTGCCTTATTTGGGTCTTCCAGATTGGTTACACCCACCCCCACTGCACTGGTGAGTAAAGGATGCATATTTTATATCCTGTATGCACATGTAATAGCAGATTCAATGCAAAAGGATCTAATCGGTCGAGGATTAGGATTAGAGTCGCGGTTTCTCTAGGGGCAACATTCGAACCGTCTATTAAAGCGAAACACGTTTTTAATAAATTCGTTGTTCTCAGGGCCGCTACGTTGCCCATTACCTTCCGATGTATGAACGACAAATGCAAAGTGGATCCTCGTATCTCAAAATTCGTGCTGCCCATCGGAGCCACCGTCAACATGGATGGCACAGCTCTATTCGTTGCCATAGGAACCATCTTCATCGCTCAAATGAATGAACATCAGTTAAGCTTCGGCAACTTCGCTACCATTGCGTAAGTGAAGAATTAATTGAGATAACATTAAATAAGTTGAGGACATATTGAGGCTCAAACATTTTTTTCTTGCAGAATTACAGCGACCGCCGCGAGTATTGCAAGTGCCAGCGTCCCCAGTGCTGCATTGGTTCTCATCTTGATAGTACTTAGCGCTGTCAATCTTCCAGCTTCGGATGTTTCTCTTCTGTTCACTATAGACTGGCTCGTGTAAGAAAGACAAACATTTATTTGATTATTTCCACTATAAACGGGGCTTCGGAGTCTATAAAAAAACGCGCGACTTCAATCTGTAACCCGACATTAATTTGATGTTGAATTAAGAAGTTTCTTCAAAATCTGTTACACAAATTTGTCTCATAAAACAAGACAGCAAAATCACATTATCCCTAAAACATAAATTTTACTCTCGATTTTGTTTTAAAGTGATCGATTCCGTACAACAAACAATATGTTGGGCGATTGTTACACGGCTGCAGTAGTGGAGAAATGGAGCATGGCTGAACTTCAGAGTATGGACAGAGCATCCACCACTCAAGATAAGGAAAGCGAAGATGAAACACCATTGGTAGTTAAAATTGAACCACAAATGATATCCAAGCATGTGGTGAGACATACATTTTTTATATTTAGTCGATTTTTTATTGAATTTTTAAAATATGCTTTTCTGAAGTTGAGAAAGGATTTAATTCAATTAATATTTGTTTCAGGCCAACGGAGTTGTGCAATGTAAAGTGAATGAAGTCAGAATTGAAATGAATAACATCAATGAGAAATCAGCAATGATGTAGACTATCGAATATAACAACATTGCCGTAATTTTAAACAATTTCTGGATTACAAAAAGTCCTCTACCGTAGTAGACTATTTGAATGTAATTAGTCAATGTAATACAGAGTTGTTGTTGTTGTAAGACTGTCAAAAATAGATTCTTATATCAGTCGGAATAGAAATTATGTGAAGCTCACACCTTCATAGGATATTGATTGCTAACGTCTTTCCATAGTAAATTTGCATTTAGATGTGTGGTCTTTCAACGTGTGCTTCATCAACATGCAGCATACTTGTTTATGACTAAGATCTCTATTATCAGCAAGGAACTAGCTATATAATCTGCACAAGTTAATAAATGGGAACAATATATCTAAACTTTATATATATATATATAGGAAATACGGTACCTACAAGATTTTTTTGTTTATTAATAACCGGATCACTGCTACAGACTAAAATTTAATTTTTTTTTAATTTACTGATGGAAATAATATACCGGTATATTTAAAACAAATTTTGTACTTATCTATAAAAAAGGAGTTCCTGTTTTAAGGGAATATAGAATCTAGTGTTAATTATTATAACTATAGCTCCTTAGTCTGGACGACTAAAATCGCCTTGTTGAAAACCCATAACTACTTATTCCATATTGTGGTTTGTTATGTTCTTCCTCAGCACGCATAAACGTATAAGGACTTTTTGTAATACTCGAAATGAAATGTTGAATGAGAGAAAATAGTATGTGACATCTGCGCTTGTTTTCAGAGTAAAGAAATTTGATATCAGATAGAAAGAGAAATCACTCTTTAGCTCCAAGTAATGAATTGCCGGTATGTTTAGTAAGCAGTAGTGTATAGACGTGTAAATTTGTTATTAAATAGAATTTTGTTCTTTGGATCAAAAAGAATTTTCGTTCATGCATGATTTGTATATTTTCACAAACAAATATCATGATGACCCATCAATAACAATTTATAATGAATATCAGGTTAAATGGGAACGGCAAACGTTCCCATACTTACTCACCCGATTAGATTCCCAATAAAAAATCTAAGTTTGACAATATTTGTTAACTAGATTGTTACATTCACGAAGAAATTTAACTTCCCTGCAGTACAATATTATTATAATTTACCTCGATTTGACCAATATGTAGACTTTAATAATATGGTCTTCTAGACTTTGAGTTTTTGATCGGCAACCAGTCGATTCTTATTGCAAAAAAGTTGTAGTCTCACAACTGACTCGATATTATAAGGACATTTTATATCTTCTTTTAAAAGTTATAAATATGAATTAAAATTATAGATTCATTGTTTACAGATTTTTATTCTCCTGTTAACCGAAAAAGAAATAACGCGACTCCGACACTGTATATTATACTTATTTATCAAAATAAACCAATTACTTTTCATAGTTTTTATTTTTCAAAGATTAAAGACAAAAAACTATAGATTTAATTTAAATTTAAGATATAGATAGCAAGAGTATATATACCCTGGCTAGTGGCTTCACCCAAAATCCGTTTCGAACCCGGGTTCAAGCTACATGACCTCGCTGTAAACTCTTCGGAGAACGTGTACAGTTATTCTTTGAAAAATAAGATTCAATCATCAAGTATTTT
This sequence comes from Notopais sp. p TS-2021, assembly GCA_028455955.1. NCBI lineage: Eukaryota > Metazoa > Arthropoda > Malacostraca > Isopoda > Munnopsidae > Notopais > Notopais sp. p TS-2021. Next base: position 656 of record JAJNBT010431810.1, on the reverse strand, counting down.
AAATAAAACACAATCGCCCAGATTTAATGTTTATGAAAAAACACCATCGACCCGTAAACAAATTTTCAAACGTGCCCACCGTGTAACGAAAAAAACTATCAATGATGATCCTCAGGATTCCAGCTCAATGTTTAAATATCTATCTGATATATCAGATAAATTACAGAAATTAATCACCCACTCAAAATTGTTGGATGCTTCAGTGAGAGAACTAGAGAGGAGCTTCTCTCCGTTGAACACCAGACTTGCGGATGCTGAGGCATAAATGGTCTCTTTCGCAGACCGTATTTCTGCTGTTGAAGAAAAGATGTCGGGCTTTGGCCATAAATTTACAAGGAGAAAATATTCATCAAACTATTCCTCAAGAAATTGAGAAATATGATTTCGTCGCGAAACTCCGATCTGATCTCGATGGCGTAGCAGGTTTGGTTTAAACGATTTGTTGTTGCTCTTTGGTGAATTGGTTACGGAAAAACTTAACCAAAATAACTTGAATCTCATAGAAGTGTGTAAAAGTCTGTTGGGTAATATTCAAGATTTCGATATTGGACAATTGAAAATAGCCAGTTGCAGCAAGATGGGAAGACGTGAAACCATAGTCTATGTATACAGAGTCTGCAACTTAAAGTAAATTCTAATGTAAATAGACGAATCAA
>JAJNBT010431696.1:0-18294 GCA_028455955.1 Notopais sp. p TS-2021 | reverse complement strand
TTTTCTTTAGGATTAAAACTATACAAACTATTATTTTTCTTCGGGTTCCATTTTAATAGCCACTGACATTCTTGGATCCTTTGTTCATAATATAGAATAATTAATATACGAAGATGAATGACAAAATGAAACAATTATATATTACAAAACGATGGTTATAGTTTTCTTGCATACGTCTTTCACTGTTGATTAATAAAAATAAATAAGTTAATGAAATAAATAGTAATTGATTAAATCATTAAAATGTAATTTATAAGAATTCAATTTTTATTTCCTCCAATCCTATATATTTCAACAAGTGATAGAAGAAGAATTTTTTTACATCGCGCTGAATTAAGTTGAATACCTGTGCCGATTGCGGTTGAAATCAGAGAACTAACAGTCTTTATTATTTGAAAGTTAGCGTTTAAATATGTTCTTTAAAATGGTTATATGATTAATAAATAGTATAGTAGATTGTAAGCAAGTGCAACAAATTTACTTTTAAAATTGTCGAAATGACAACATTTCTTGTCAAGTATTTATCAAGATGTTAATTGTTAAGAATTATTTAAATATTAATTTGAAGTATTTTAAAAATTTCTTGTATGTGGAAGAATATCGCTCAAACTCATACAAAAATCTTCGGGAAAATAATCTTCCAAATATTGTGACCACAATGCTCTGACGATTAGTTTATGGATAATCAAAATCGGGATTTAAAAAATGTTACATTTTCTAAAGACATCAAAGTTCCTTAATATGGAATGCATCTTCACTTTGGGTATATAGAAGCAAAGCCGGGAAGATAACAAATAATGTACACTAAATAATAGAAATAATAGAAAGATAATATCTTACTAACGAAATTGAGATCGCAATATCATATCGAAGTTTCGCACTTTGAAAAAGATTTCATTGTTTTAAAAATGAAAAAAACCCTAACTAAACTTTAATAATATAATTACTAAATGAAGAACTAAATAAAGATAAATTTATTAAAAGATTTAAGTTTTTAGAAGTATATTAAATTTATGTTTTAAAACTTTATTTTATTGCCTGATGCCAAAACAGCCGGCGCCAAAAGATCTGTTGACAAAATGGTTTGGCACCCAAACGGCATGTCGTCTCATTCCGAAGTACAAATGCTCAAACAATGTACTTATGCCAAGTACAAGTACAGTACACTTGGATCGAAACATGGCTGCATGAGAGCACAATTATTATTTGTAACTTAAGACAATTTAATTCGTTAAAATTAAACCAATTAATGATTACAAAACCTCACTTATCAACTCAGGTGTAGAACTTTCCTTATAAGAATGTATTTTGTAACGTATAAATGAATACATAGTCAACCTGATTATATACTTGTTTGAAAAAGTATTTTGTAAGCACGAAAGTATCTATTTTAAATACTTTAGACAAGAACCGCGCAAATTAGGTAGAAATTGTTACTTTATCTAGCCTAATCATGCGATATTCAAACTTTTTCATATTTAAATATAATGATAAGTATAAAGAGCAGGATAATCATTAAATAATTTCATTATTATAGCTACAGGTATTAAATAAATACATATAATAAGAGTCAAAATATTGTTCCTGTATGTACATTTACCAGGGAATATTTGTATCATACAAATATTAAATATTTAAAAACAATAAATTAATTGCTAGGTCCACTGTTGATTATAATGGTAGAATCAAAAGTACTTTTTTTAACGGCGCGAAAGTACTATTTTTTTCGACTATATGGTTAATATAAGACAATTTAAAAATATTTTGCAATAATTAACTAAAACAAACTTGTTTCTAAATATTTGATGATTACTTTATATGATTCTAGATTAGAAAGTAATAACGTAGCAGTTCAAACAGATAAACTTTGTATTTTTCTTCACATTAAACAGACCAATCAAAATGACAATTTCTTTCCCACACGATAATAATTATTAAATACCGAGTAACATTTTTTTATTTCATAAAATTAATTTTGAAATTAGCTGATTTTAAAAATTTGGGCAAAGGCAGAAAAAGATGAGATGAAAGATTCAGGAGAATATTTTTAAAACTAATTCAGAAGATGTTAATATAATTAATGAAGTTGTATAATTGGATATCTATAAATATCTATTGACATATATCGTTTATAATTCTGAGGAATATATTAACTGAACAATATTTATATTCTTTGTTCAATTAAAATATGATGATTTCGACATTGAATAAATTGATGGAATTGAAGGAAAAGTAAACTGAATTATCATATTTGAAATCACTTTCCAAAATACTCAATCCCAATAAACGTTGAATTAGACCAATCAACTTAGATAATAATAGACTAGTACGTACTAATTATGGACCATTTTGTCATGCGAGTCAAATGTACCACAATGATATGACCCAAATACATATTAGATGAGTCGTCTTCACTGAATTCAATCTTGTCATCAAAGACCATAAATTTTTTTTTATGAAGTCGTGAGATTTAAAAAAAATGAAAATTTATATCTAACGAGAATTATTTATATAATTAATAATTAATTAATTTTTCGATAACAAAGATTAAAAAATATATCAGTTGCGTCAACGGAAACTATCGAGTTACACAACGATTGTTAATAATTGTTCGTGCGGCAATTACCGCTCGTGAGGAGGCCGAGGGTCAGATTTAATAATGACGCCTGCGGGCAAGATCGTATAGTTGGAGGAGGAGGAGGAAGTTAGTGCATCGACAAATTTATTTGGTAAAAGTAGACTATGCATTGTTCGTTATCAACATTGCATGTGCATTTATACTTTTACTTTTTGTTGGTTTGACATTTCTGGTTGGAAGTGCATTTAATCAAGTTCCAGGAGACTAGCAACTCCGTTTATCAGTTCAGTGTTTTACATATTTGTTAAATGAGGTTTATAATAAAAATGAAAGATAAACGAAACCCAACTACGTAATCCAATAAAGTCAATTATAATTAAAACAACAATGAAATATTTGTCCATTATTAAGTTTTTGTTTATGGTCAACGTGGTTATCTCATTGACGAGCGGAAGATCTGTATTTCAACAATGGATTACATCATTTACCAAAAATACAGCTAAACATTGTTGCAGAACGGGATTCTCAATTTGCTGCAATTTGGCCAAATTCAATATAAATTCCTACAGTAAGTTACACACTGGATTATTTCTTAATTAAAAATCTTTAATCAATCGTCAATAACTTATTTAAATATGCAACTAAAACTTCATAAATCAAAATAATTATCATATAAATTTAATATTTTGCACTATACAAGTCATACTTGAATAGATTATTTCCCAATTATTTAAGCCCTGGTTTACAATCCTATTAAAATGCTTCTTGTTGATACAATTAGTATGAGAGGTTTATAATATTCCGAATTTAAATTATGAATCATAATTCGATGTGATGCGTTGATCATTTTAGATCTTGTTCATTTGGACTCACCAAAATTCATTTATAATTTAAAAAATGAAGAATTTCCGAAATTATTCTATCTAAAATAGACAAAAATATTTTATTATCTTTGGCGATTTCTTATTACGAATTTATTGATATAATTTTTTTTTTATATATATATAATCGCATTTCCTCAACTTTGTGAATATAAAGTTTGTTTAATAATCAGCATAGAGAGATAATGCTTACCGATTATATTATTATCGATGAGCGGACGTCTGAAATGACCATTATGAAAAATATGATTATCACAAAAAATCCAACATTTATAATGAAAGAAAAATTATAGTCTTTTGTTGTCATTTTTAAAACTAATATAGAATGTATTTGTTTAATAATATTTAATTAAAGAGTATTTTCAATATAAATATTTTTGATATATATAGAAAGTACAATTTTAGACTACATACATCAAATGCTTCCGACTATTTATTCTATTTAATTAAAATTAACTGTCTCATTTGACAGTAATTTTAATAGTCTAATTCCTGTTTTTGACATAATTTAATTCGCATTGTCCGCAAGCTCTATTTATACATGATGGTCTTGAGCAGTGGTAGGGAAACCCCCATTTTGCCTGCGGATGATATTTTAGAATTAAAATGAATATGCTTCTAAAACGAAACTCTTATTTGACTTTTAGTATGACAATTATAACAAATGATTTGGTGAAATGTCTGTTTTTATATAAGGTTTAAAAAAAATGTCTTAATTCCTGATAAAATTATTATGATTTTTGAACAATACACTAGAATGACTAGATTGATTAGAAAAGATTTTTAAACCAAATATCAAATATGAGTTTAAATGAAATTTTATCTAATGTTGTTTTTCCCGCGAGCAAAAAAACAACAACATTATATTTGCACGGTACTCCTAAAAGGTTCACCACCCTGGTCTTAGAATGGTGCTCGAGACCATAAATGTAACATAAGAAATCCAAATGAATATTTTATCCCATTTCCTGAATTGAAATCTGTCAAAATAAATTTTCTATATAGAGGAATCTGTGGTGAATGTAGTAATCTTAATAGAGAATTGAAGAATTCGCTCAATAAATTGAAATTGGCAGAATATCAAATCTAAACTTTTCTGGATCAAGGCGGTCGGTATATCCATTCCTTGGATCTAGGAGTTTTTTACAGATATATATAGATAGAGTAGGAGGTCAGTTTATTGGTACAAGTATCTCAAAGAGTTGATTTCCCATATTATAGCTAACCAACATGATACCTCGTTTAGCCACTATACTGTAGGTGGCTATTTCTATCAATATTTTTTTAATAAATAATTTTTTTATAACATTCATTATTAAAATTTCATTCGGATACCATCCATATATAAAATACATTTAAAATTATCTACTATATATACTGTTTGTTCGTGACCATTTTGTGTAACATAATATAAACCTGTTTACTTTTTCATATTACATAAACTGGTTGCAAATTAAATTATTCTGTTGTGGAATCAAAAGTGATAAATGAGAAAGGATTTATTGACAAAAAAATGTAACTATAAATTTAAATATTAATTTTCAGTTTAACATAATTTACAAATTTTAACAATAAAGAACACGGGTCAATATAAGTTTAGTAAAAATGTTTTTAGTAAACATTTATAATGGGTTCTAATTTGGTAATGTTTTTAGATTCTTTCTACTTAGTGTATATATTAAAGGAATGTTTAATGACCAATCTGCGTTTATTGTCCATATTAATAGAATACCAATATTTTGATTTTAGTAAGACGTTCACACGGTGTGCAATCAATTGCTCCAAGTCTTATCTGACAAGTAGAATGCAATATTTATAAATATAGATGGAGAATTGTCAGAGATGTATAACGTGGGATTTCGAGTATATACCACAGGGTTCTTGTTAAGGACCATTATTATTCAGTTCACAAACTGTCTTGTTGCTTTTCCTCGCTTTAAATATCTTGTAATTGTCTTCCTCCTTATATTTCGATAACAGAATCAGGTGGTAACTCTTACTAGATTTGTCTGTCGATAATACTTGAGATATTATCGAATCGGGCTTATTTTACTCAAAGTGCATCAAAATTCTTTTCTTTGCCTTCTTTCACTCAATAATGTCTTATTATATTATTTGTATTTTCTCGTCAGTGGCGAAAGGTCATCATCTGGAGAGAATTCAGAAATGGATTATATGGAATTTGTTTGATAAATTCTATAGTCATCTGAGTCTGGGGAACTAATAAACGTAGGAAACTGGTCTAGGTGTCAATGAAGATTTTTCATTTGTTTCATTTTCATTTAGGAAATCGTGAATTGTTTTATCAATTTCATTAGTGGAATAGTTGTTATTTGTTAGTAATTGTTTTATTCATAGGTAAAATAATAAAAAGAGAATGATATTTTTCGACATGATAAACTTTTGTCTACCGCAAAATCTTCAAAAATGACCATTTTATGAAGAAAAAAAATTAATTCTTATCAAATGCATCTTATGTCAACGCGAGTTTAATATCTTACTACTGTATTTATTGCAGGTTTTCATCGTCCATCAATTGGAAGAAGACCTTGGCCCAACTTTTCTAATGAAGGTCTCACACCGGAGGAAATCAGAGCAAATGAACAAGAAATCAGTGACCTCAGAGATGATCTCCAGCAAGACAAATTAACCAAAGACGTCATCAGAAATGCTATATAAATAAATATACAACTATATACTATTATTTCTTGTCAATATTGTTAACCAATACAGTACAACATTTTTTTTGTTATATCTCAAAATTAAAATATTAATTTTATAAATTAGTATCACACTATTTTTAGACACTTTAAACAGTAATAGTTAATTGATAATGATAATATTTTATTAAGACAAAGATTATATCACAATAACATTTGTGCTTTGAATTAAGTCCATTCATTTAGTCTATCTATATACCAAAAATTGACTCAATAGTATATATTCTGAACAAATGTTCTGATACAAATTGTCTGAAGTTCAGATTTCAGAATTTAAAATTGCTCACAGAAAAGCGACATTTTAGTACAAACTTTCAAGTATTTACCTGAGTTTGTAATTTTCCATGTATGAATTTATTTAATGTGATTATTCTTTAAAATCTTTGACGAGAATAGATTTTTTCAATATTATTTGGATGATATTTTATTTAATGAGGAACTAATTTGTTATTGCTTGGAATTTGCGATCTTTTAATTTTTAATATCCAGAGTGACCTCAATGTGATTTTAAAATTTAATTCAGTTAAGATGTATTTTTTATTATTTATTTTAAACTTTTAATGAATATCTTGAAAAGCATGTCATGTTCCTGTATATAGTCAATAAGAATTTAAACCTGTGTCTATTTTCTTGCAATTCAATTTAGATTTTTTAAGGTTGTTGTTGTAGAAGGATATTCATGAATTTTTTTTCCTGACGGTTTCTCAAATTATATTTTACCAGAACTAGTTATTTCTCGTCTACTCTCTACAGTCTACTCAGTCAAAACCAGCCTCCTTATTAGACAAAATATAAGTTATAATTTAACTGTATCATGTGACTCTTCAGTGTGTCTCCGGCCTTATCTAAGATAATTTAACATGTTTAATTATATTTGATAAACAGTATAACAGTTCAATGAAAAGATCAAAATTAAAGACTTTTCTGAGGGGCTAACTCAACTTTTATTTGATCCAAACCATAACTTGACCCCGTACCAACCTAATTTTAACTCCTTAAATTATCTAATTTATGGATTATTAAAGTTTTATTCATTAAGTACGTTATATAGGCCTATTAGAGAAATAAATATTAATCAGTTATAATTGTAGAAAATTCAACATAATGAAATCTAATTTTCACTCTGCAGTCGTCTACTTCACAACATTTTAATTCTATGGTTGAGGGATTAGACGCACCAAGTGATTCGAGTAATTACTAGTAAGATCTTTATATTTCTCGCCCAGATTCTTTAAATATCCATATTGTTGGATAGTCAATTCCTAATCCAGTTTGAGTCTCCTGTTTTCTTCTTCTGCATGGTGTTCGCTCTATCTTCGTTTGATATTGTCGGAGTATAATCATTCTATATTTCGAGAGCTAAAAGAGTAGGACGTCTATATATTTAGCATTTATTAAGAAAAAAAGTTAGGTTAGGTTATTTCAGTACAGTATTTTTAAATACAGGGTTGATTATAGATTAGGTTGTTATTGGATGATGTTTGAACTATATTCTCTTTGTACAAATTATCAGTAGATGAATTTGTACTATTGTAGACGAATAGTCGTGTAGACAAATTGTCATGGCTCCGTTTTCAAACCATGTTAATATATAATTATGTTCTCTTGTTAAGTCTTTACTCATGCATAAAAATAAGTGTCTAATCGGTCAATTTGTTTTCAGAACAAATTCTGCATCGTTATCGCATAGATTATATAAGATCTTACTGCACATACAGTAGATGCAGTTGGCTAGGGTACGCTTTGGCACCAGCTCATTTGGCAACCACGTTTTGCCGCTAAATGTCGATTACGTAAAATATTACACAAATATCCATATGAATTTAACTAATACCAACTTTGCTACTAATTACACGATGAAGAAATAAATAAGGCTATATTTATTATTATATTTAATACAGTTTTACTACTAAATTTTATTAGCTGGTGCCAAATCAACGGATGCCCAAACGCAGGCACCTAAATATCTCGTCCTGGATATGCAGATTTGGGGTTAAATGAAAAAAAAACCATTCTGAGATTGTGACTTGTGGAAAGAATTCCTTTGTAGCAGAAATTGCAGCTTGATCATAGCTACATACAATGCAGTATATTTTTGATCTAATAGAGGTTCAGTTGACTTTAACATTTCGAAGATTCGCTCATACATAATTATTGATCCTTCAACGTACAATGAAAATTAATTATGACAAAGATTATTGATTTCTTTCACAATAAAAAAACGTGGTATAATGTCGTGCAATACATCTCGTTACTTTATAATACCGACCGCCATAATATTAATTCAATATCCCTTTTAACTTGTATTATAATTTTGACGAACAAATATATATAGTTTTTAAATAGCCATTAGAATTAATCTTCTTTTACCTCTCTAGCTGCCAATTTGTGCCATTTTAAAAGGGCTCATTGCACATTGTAAAATTCAGCACAAATATTATATATATATAATATAATTAAGACTTTTATTAAAATGAGTGGAAATAGAGTTGGCCTGAAGTACTTTGCGGGATCGAATAGTTTCTTTCCTGGTAAATATGCAGCTCTATATAGTGATAGATGGAATACGTTTGACTTTGACAGTTGTCAGATTTACTACAATATAACATTATTGTGCGCGGATTGTTGCTATGGTAACAAAAGCAGTTGTACATCCCTCACCAGTATTACAAATTTGCTTATTCCCTTTCTGAGAGCATCTTTTAAAATTTAGAATTTAAGTCTTGAAATTATACTAGTACCTCAAGGTATACATTAATGACACTGTCTGCATTCAGATGTAATTACTCCAGTAATATTCGTATACCATTCTGACTTATATATATCATATCCTTTGGTACTGTACAATACTTTTTCCTACATTTGACTCATGTACTGTAAATTGATTTTTGTATGTTAATTTGTAACAATAAATGAATAAATATAGTACAGTGCTGTACACAGTCTTTTTCTTTTTTTAAATAAAAATTCTACATCAGTCTACCCAGAAATCTAAAAAAGATCTATTCCTCAAAAATAGATAATTATATCTATGCTATATAATGTAGTTTTGATTAGTGTGTTCATCGCTCAACTAATAAATATTTTTATATTTGTAAATTTATTTACCGACTTACATCATTGCATTTGCGGAATATTGTTATTATCATTCGAGGTGTAATAGTTTGAAGGGTAACTAAAATAAAATACGTGAATGAAATGCTCGGACGGAAAGTCATTTACAATATGTTACAATTCGGGTTTGTGAGTCAACATACATAATCCTTATTCCTGATGTTGATTTCGGTATACGTTTCAAATTATATTAACAATATTTTTTCAACTTTCATTAATGATTTAGAAGTGAATGCAATCATTTTAAATAAAAAAAAACTTAACCAATCTCCTGGATTTATATGTCCATCTCACGTCATATCTTACTTATCCATTTAACAAAAGCATACTTAAAGGCGTCTATCCAAACATTCTGAAGATTACTTGGATAGTGTCATACAATCTTTAATAATGGAGAACGGACCATAATTGAGAACTGTAAGTCTATATAGTTTCTTCCTGTCATTAATAAAATATTCCAAAAACTTTGTTCTTTCATTGAAAAAAATTACTTATGTACTTTCGACGTCACAGTACAGTTTCCGGAATGATACTGCAATAACTGCATCACTTGATTTTGTTTTGTGTGTATCTGATTTGATACTTTATTCACAAATTATTAATCGTCAAGTTGACTCTATTTGTCCACAACCAAATCTAACGTAATCAAACCTAACCTAATATATTCAACCTATTATTTAAATCATATTAATTGTACCTTTCCTAATCTGCTACTCATGCAAATATATAAGTGCAGATTTAATGGATTGCTTTTTAATAACTACATTTACAGAGTTTACTCCTTTAAAAATGTATCAGATATGTATAGATATAAACTTTATTTTATAAATAATATTACAAACACCTTTTTTAATATTGTTGTAAGAAAGGTAAATTAAAATAATTAAGTCATCACGATTCACAATATCGTTTAATTCAGAATCGGTGACACGGAAGATCGAGGATAAAGTTGATCTACTTTTCTGAGCACGAAATGAGGAAATGCAGAAAGATCTTTTGAGTAAGTACAGATTCGAATAAATAAACCGATCAAACTAGCATTCAATACATTAAATTCTACATGATTACAAAGAAAAGTGATGCTGGCATAGTATTTGATATTTCAGACTTTCTTTAACGCAGTGTGGTATCATATAAAGAATTTCTGTAAAATGTTGGAACACGCAACAGTCTCGAACCATAATTCTGACCCATAGAACTGGGAGCAATACGATCGGAATAAATCCGTCATTGCATTGGAATCGAAATAATGGAATTTCCTGAGAAGAACATTGAAAGTGAAATAAAATTTATTTTTTTGGTAGAATGATGTCACTCTTATTCAAGAAACCTTGATCAATAATAAAACCTAAGTATTTTGTTTCTTTAACATATTTTAGTTCTACATTATCTACCGGTATATTGGGAATGAAATCGTTTACTGATGCAACACGTGACAATTTCATAAATACATTTTTTTTAAAGCTTAGGATTAAGATTCAATAGATATTTAAGTAAGTTATGATCTAGTGCTAAAATAACTATAATCATGGGCGTATATTATACATGGTTATTGAAATTTAAAAAGTGAGGTTAGGTTAAGTTAGGTTATTTTAGATGACAATTCTACGTATGAGAAATTCTGAGGTAACAATTCTACACATGCTCCATAATTTTTAAATATAATAATACAGTTCTTATTAAACTGCCTTTATCTAACTTTCCCTATTTTAAACTTTAAATTAATTCTAATGATTACTGTATACTAATTGATTCCATTGAGAAAAACCTCGCAGAAAGTGGCTTGGGGAAAATAAAGTTAACTTAGATTTGGTTTGATTAGAATTTGTTTTTTTGTCGGCAATCGGTACCGGTATGTCGGCAAATTCTCATTTGCCGACATAATATATAGCAGTAAAATAAATGAGGATCAGTATAATTAAATTTTGAAAATACTCTACACTAAAATTATCCAATTCATGATCTCTATCCTATTAACATATTTACTATTGAGAATATAGTAATCTTGGTGAAATTTTCTTTTTTTTCTTTCTTTCCTAAAAGCTAGTCACAGAGCAACGATTGATGCTTCGCTGTATTTATCGGACTGAGTATATACACTATTATATAGGCCTATCATTCAAATGATAATTCTCACATGTTAATTCAAAATTGACGATACATTTGAAATACTTCTAGGAATATTTGTGAAGGAAAGTTGATTTTTATAACATTCAGTATATATGTGAATTGCACGAACTCACTTCCCTGATATATATATACTTAAAATTGAACTCTCAAGTTTTCAATGCCAGTATAAATGGTCATTTTGTTGTCAATTTTCTTACAAAAATGGATAATGAAAAAAGTAATTTAAAAATAATTATTATTAGAAATAATGTTTCCATATTTAATATAAAATAACTAATTATTATAGACATATGGGAAGCTATAGAATTATTTCTATAGGCCAATCTTAAGTGTTAATACTTTCAGTTTATAAGCTTGCATTCCATGGAAAACTCCATCGGAATGTTACAGAATTCACAGAACAAGTTATAAAAATAAAATTCAATATCACAGTGAGGAATACGTGTTTACAAAGATATATAAATGAATAATACTTATTTACAAGATAAATAATTCCAGAGGTATTTTGAGATATTTTCTAAACAATTGAAAATAATTGTTCACGTTATTATTATCTGTACAGATTTTAAATCTAGGCGCATACTTTAATGATTAATGTGTCTTATATACTTTAATAATCTAGTTTTATAAAATGTCGATTCATTTCGATATTTAATACTTTTAAAATACTTTTTAATTAAGTTGAACCTTTCCATTTTAGGAATGTCGAAAAATTTGTCAATTTCAGAACTTTCCAGACTGTCTCATATGAGAAACAACTACTTTCAAAATTAAACAACTAATATTGAACAATCAGTTACTGTAAACAAATGCTGTTATTGTGATATTTGTTTCTAGGATTTTCGTAAAGTTATTAGATAGCATTCTGATGAGTGACGTGCATTCTGATGAGTGACGTGCATTCTACATTTTCGACGTTCTATAGAAAGGAAAGGTCCACGAAAAACGCAGTATTATTCCAAAAATATTTTGCCCCAAAAGAATTGGGAAATTCACAAAAAGCATTTATATGATACAATAACTTGATATAAACTGTACGTTATCACTTACCACAGATATTTACATATAAAAATTTGCATTTGAAACATTTCACATGGTGACAAATATTTTTGAACCAAGAATTAAATCCACAGATTCTTTGGCTATACGAAAAAATTATTTTGGCTACATGAAAACAAATATTTAACCATTCAAACAATTTCATTTATCCAATCTTCTTTAACAAGATCGGCCCCTCTCTCGCCGATCATGATGGAAGCTGCGTTGGTGTTACCAGATACCACATGAGGCATGATCGATGCGTCGATCACTCTCAAATTGGAGATTCCATGAACTCTGAATATAACAATAAACTGAATAAAGACTTAAAAACATCACTCAAATAAAAAATATTTTATTAGCAAGATTTCAAAAAACGAAAACTTAAAATAAATAATGTACATCAAAAAACAGGTTTTACAATATATATGTAAAATTATGTATATAAGGAGACCAGAATGTCCAATCGTGATTCGTTTATGCATTTTTAAATTCCTCAGTCATCCACATACGAAAAAGAATTAAAATCTAATGGATTTAAAGTACATTTTTGGCACGTAACTGAGAGTATTTTCTACTAACCGTAACCTGTGATCTACTACTCCCATAGTGTCGTTAGCAAGAGCCATCTTACAGGTACCAGAAGTATGGTAAACGGTAGATGTCATGAACCTTGCGAAGCATTCCCAGTACCTATCTGATTCTAATATGTGATGGTCACAACCTGGCAAAGGCTGTAGAAGTCACCATAGTATTAGTATATCAAATATTAATACTTAATTATATTACAGCAAAATATATTGAACAAAATTACCGCATCATGAAATTTAGCTCCATGACCATCCTTAAAAGCCTTCGTATTGCCGATTGCAAGTGCAAATTTGATGGCTAAAATAAATGAATAGTGTTATTTTATATAAATTTAATAAAAGTAATATATATATTGCCCAAAGTGAGTTTAATGTTCCTACCTCTGACCATTGCATGAACATCTTCTGGATTGGCGAGGAAATTGGGATTGATGATCGGTGGTTCGATAGGATCATTGTTTCTCAATGTGATCGAACCTCTACTTTTGGGTCTCAGTAAAATTGGCCCAATGGAGAAACCTTCTGAGCCAAAGGCTTTCGCGAAATAAGTTTCAAATAACTACCAAAATATTAAAAATTAATTAATACAAACTAATTGATAAAATTCTCTTTCCAGATAAATAACATAGAATGAACAATTCCAGAATATATATGCTTTGTCTCTTCTATTCATCTAAGTGTGGGATCAAGATATACTTTCAGTGTATAAATATGATCTACTGCTGACTCAAATCGAGTTATAATTTATATAAATTTACAAGATCACATATTATTACTTGGTCATGTTCATGCAAAAATCGGACTCGTATTGACATATAAACATATATCATTTAAATAAAAGTTTTATATATAACTCTTGCATCTGTGGAATATTAAGTATATATACCTTAGATTTACAATTTATTTAAACAGTCATATACTTATATTTTGTGAAATATCTATGGTGACATTACCTGTCTATCAAATCCTATCAAGTTTTGGAATAATAGACCATTATCAAAAGTCGGATTGACAGACATGAGAAGAAACTGACTATCAGGCCATTCGGGATCACCACCAGACAGCTGAGCCCAGGCGTTACCTTCTACACCGAAGGGACTTGACAGTGGACCTAAACGTTAGGAATTAACATAATTCAAAAAGTTACTTTTTGCATCTATATGAATTTTAAATGCAGACAAAATTATTTTTTGAAAAGAAAAACAAGGAAAGTCGCCTACCTATGAATCAATAATTCAAAACTAGATTTTTAATTCAAACTTACAAATATCAATCTCTTAATACACCAAGTCCAAAAGTATGACAATTAATTAAATTTCAGATAAAAAACTAATTTATTAGCAGGTTATAGCCTATAATATAATGGCGACTCCTTTTCGTTCAACATATTTTCGTCCGGCAGTCTTTTCGTCCGGCAGTCTTTTCGTCCGGCAGTCTTTTCGTCCACCATCTTTTCAATGGGTTGTATTTAACAAGTTAGATATATATTTTGTTACCTGTTCTTTGCGTGAAATAAGGAAAGATGTTAAGCAAATTAAAGAAGTGAAACGGTGATAGCGATGAACCGCTGTTCGTAGTCCAGCTGAGTCCAAAAATTACTGGATGATCGTTAAGATTCTGTCCAACTCCAGGCAAATGATGGACAACAGTAATCTAAAATGATTGAAATTTAATCGGCTATTTCAGAACAAAACTTTAATTAGAATATTTAAGTAAAGAAATATATTACATTCTTCTCTGTCAAATGGTTACTTGGCCCAATTCCTGACAGCATGAGTAACTTCGGACTGTCCACTGCTCCAGCACTTATAATAACCTCTCGTCTTGCTAAAACTATATGTTCCTGAAACATAAAATTGTCTCTCAGTGGAGGTTCATTAAATAATTATGACTTTAGTCAAAAGGAAAGGTCAAACAAAATTAAGTTATTTTTGGTCGAGGCAAAGCAATTTCAGACTTTAATTATTGTTATCTCATATTTGAACTGATTTGATATACGTACCTGACCATTCCTTAAATACTTAACGCCAATTGCCCTATTTTTATCATTAATCAGAATCTGGAAAAAAGTACACAGTTTAGTCTATGGAATCTATCTATCTGAGTTTTCAGTCAGCGTTATGAACCATGTTATTATGATGTTAAACTAAAAGATTTAGTTATTTAGAAATAACTTTGATCCAATATCTGTAGTTGCGTTTCAAGATAGGTAATATGATCTTAAATGCTATATACAAATAATCTTAGGGTAATATTTGAATGAACCTTGGTAACGTGACAGAAAGGAACGACGTTGAGATTTTTTCGTTTTAAATTGGGCCTTAAGAAAGCTTCTGACGACGATTGTCTGACGCCGTTTTTAATAGTCATATCCGGAGTAGAGAATCCTGATTGACTTTGAGCATTGATGTCGAGTGTCGGATACCCAAGTTCCAAACCAGCTTCCAAGAATGTGGGTTCCAGGTTGGTTCCCCAAGACTTTCGAGATATTGTCAATGGGCCACCGAATCCATGGAAAGCGCCTACGGATAAATTAGGTATGTGTTAAATTTATTATGCTTACCATAATTTGTTTGCCTAAACCGGGACACTTTTAAGGTTTTTCTTTGAAACTGTTGTGATATATGAATGAATAATTATAAGCTATCCTTACTGTTATTCTTATCCAAGTCTCCTGTATAATCTTCGGATTTTTTAAAGTAGTTGAGGACAGTTTGATAATCCCATCCCGGATTGCCCAAATCTGACCAGCTGTCGAAGTCGTTCTTGTTCCCTCGCACATACATCATGTAGTTGGTGGTGCTGGAACCACCTAATGCGTGGCCACGAGGATAGCGGTTACTCTGAGGATAGATTAATAGTACTAAGAATAATTGTCCGTTATAACTTATAAAGAAAATAATTGATTTGTTGTGCAACATTTGTGTATTGATATTTCGAACTTGGTTAAGTTTAATATAATAATTCATATTAAAATTCTGTTTTGGATGAGAAGTTTTAAGAAAGTTGATAAGAATATGACGACATTTTTGCTCAATATCTGTGCATTGTGGTTTAAATTGTCTATAAATTTATTAAATTGTGGGCTCAATTGTCAATTTACATGCAATAATGTAATTCAAATAGGAGATTTAATATGACAGTGGAACTCAAGGTTATGTTAACAGTAAGTATTAAATGGTACAGGAACAGAGTACAGTAAGATTTGCAGTAAGAATGTGCATTGTACATAGAATAGGTTGAATTAATTAGTATTTAAATCTGTCATTATAGTTCAATTGGACAATGCTAAATAAATAAAACAAGAAAATCTCATTGATTATTAGCAGATTCAATTTTAACCAAATTAAGGTCAAATATATTTTAATAGATTATTCATTATTTTATAGAACTGACGTTCTTTAAGACATAGTAACATAGTACCGATATTACAATGTATTATTTTCTTGAAGAAAAAAATTTCTTACTGTATTTTTCTTACATTGCCAGTGTATGCGAACATGGAGTGTTTCTGAGGTTCAACTTTATATCCCCAATCAGCTTCAGTGATGTAAAGAAGGATATCCATAGCAGGGACATATGATTCAGGAGGAGGAGGACCTCCAGCTTCAAGAACTAGGACATCCCATCCGGCTTCTTCAGATAATCTCGCACCTACAACAGATCCTGCAGAGCCGGACCCAACTGAAAATGAAATTATACAAAACAATTAATGCTCACTGTTGACTCCGTATTGAGTAACTAATCTTATCATTTTGTGATTACTTTCCAATCGATTTATATTGATCATAATTCTTATCAAAGCAAGTGCATTTTTTTTAAGATTTAGATTTTAGAATTTTTTGTGTGATTTAGCAATTTTTAGGACAAAATTTTGTGCACATAAATTTGAAGCTGGTTGTGATATTTTATGAAGTCATTTATATTGTAAATAGGTAATAATTATTTTTCAATCTAACTTATTCACATAGACAGTTTTTGACATTAACAAACTGTATTCAACCATAGAAATCTTAATTGACTGTAAAAAATAAAAATTATTGGACCTGTATAGTTGTATAAAATGTTTGTATTAAATCAATATCTGGCTCATAGTGAATTAGTAAAACTTTAAGACATTTAAAGAATTTGAATGTGGGGATGAAGAAGTTATTTCAAAAGTTCACTGAGCCTTGGATGTGATTTTCGTTTTGAATTATGTCAAGATTCGCAATAGTTAACAATGCAATCAAATTCAAGAAGAAATGAAACTGACCGACAATGAAATCGTAGAACTGATGCGGACTCGGCAAGACGTAATTGTCGTAATCCGACTGATTTGCTTGCGAGATGAACAGTACCAAGAACATTCTTATTCCAATGATGGCCATCGGTAGAACGACATTCACGAAGTTGACCTGAAAATAAAAATGGACTCTTATATTCTTCCTCTAAAAAGCAATAAATTGTTCAAACGGTTTTCACTAAACGATGTAAAACTTTGATAATTTACTACCGGTTTCATCAGTATAGAATCTACTGATTATAGTAACTGTAATAGTATTTTTACAATGAATTTATGATTTAAATATATTTTGTTGTCTCTGTTTCATTAAATTATGTTGGGGCATTGACACATATTTCTTAATTATTTTACTTTTAATGTATCTTATGATATTTAAATGTCTCAGATCAGCATCTCTGACTTACTTGCGATGAACATTCTCATGCTAAGTTGATCAACAGTTTTACCGACATAATTTTGTCCGTATTATGATCAACATACAGTATATTAAATATCTTTGGCTTAGGATGCGATGATCAAAGCTTTCGATTTACAAATCTGTCATTCATTTTATTATTTAAATAATTATCGTAAGGAATAATAATACTCAATAATTATCTTTCTGTTGCTTTAATTTAGTCGATTCGTGGTAATAGATGGAGTAATCTCTCTAAATCAATCAAATAAAATTTATATGGTCAATCTTAAAAAGTTACAAATATTTTCAATGCCTCATACAATTTATATAGCTTATATAAAGCCAGGAGAATAAAAAGGAGCATCTTCCTAAATAAAGACTAAATATAAATGATTACAATTCACATGATTTGAAACAGGAATTAAGAGATTAGTAAAGGGATAGCGGATAGGTCTGAATTTAAATCCTGAGCTAAAGATTTTATGTATCGACTTTTCGATAATAAGAGAGATTGTTTATTGTTGTTAGAAGTTAATATTTTGAAATCCTTAAAGTCTATAT
>JAJNBT010427507.1:0-10408 GCA_028455955.1 Notopais sp. p TS-2021 | reverse complement strand
AAACTGGGAGCGTATATCTTAGGACTTAAGAGTCTTAGAGTGATGATGTAAGGCACTTTGAGCTTATTCAGGGAAATCGATCAAAGAAATATATTTATGTATGTATAACTTACACTTTATTTATTTTTATAATGAAACAGATTTAAAGAATGCATTTATTTTACAATGTTTTAGCTATAATTTATAAATAATTATTAATTATAATAGTTAAAATTGTATATATATGTATATACATACTAGTTATTTTTCGTGAACTAACTCGTTGCTACCAAATGAATAAAAAAAATGTATTGTACGAAATTAAATGTTTTATAAGCATCAATTGAAATATCATTTTTAGTAATAATAATTCTGTACGGTACCGTATCGGTAGGAACTGACTAAATGTGCCGAAACTGATAACATGGTGCATGTAACTGTTTTTTTTGCGTGCAAATTATCATCATCACCACGTTCACTTGGAAGTATTGGATAGCTATAAGCAAAAATATGAACCATTCCAACCTTCATTCCCCCCACCTTAAAGGGAATTGAAATTTCACCTACGCTTTTATTAGCGCTTACTTCAATTCGCGCGCGAAGAAGAGAAAGTTCAAAATACGAACCAACTTCCATGCATGTTTAAATGTGCATGGTTGTATTTTTTAAGCTGTAAAAGGAATGAAAATTAAAACAATTTAGTTCATAATGTCATGCACCGGAATTGTTACTTTATCAATAATAAACTCGTTCTTTCATCCAAAAGTTAGATATATAATTGAGGTACAGTATAATATATTTTCTGATAAATATGGCTCGTTAAAGGTTATACCGGTACCTGTAATAGAAATTCGTTAGTTAATAAAAAAACGCTACAGTAACTAGCTAGTCATAACGAGTACGGTATATGTATATACCAGCTCGTAAAGCCTAATTGTTTTTTGATGTGCATGCATGTTAAAATTAAATGACACCCATAAATAACGAGCGTTGCATTTGTTTTCTTATTTTCAATTAAAATAGCTACACTTTGATTGGTTCTAATTTCGTTACTTATTAAGTGCTATTTTGTATGCTATACCGGTACCGTATATAATAAGTTCTATATAGTACGATTTGAGGACCTATTTACTTTTACGGTTCCTTGATTGGCTACAAAGATCATTAAAATTTAAAGACTTAACTTGCAGAACCGTAAAACTGATGATCATTGCCAATAGGTACCGTAAACTGCTATCGATATTGTACATTGAATGGTTGTATTCCCTTCTCTTTATGAATATTCCAGTTTCTTTTAATAATTATACAGGACTAGTAATGGCTGTTAAGATGCATTATTTTAGTCAATTTTCCAGGAGACAAAGAATTTTAAGTACCGTACGTAGATACTTATTTTGATTGAATGAGTTGCTTCTCACCCGCTCATTTTCTATGTCTGATTATATAATATATTGTTTCAAAAATACTTATTTGCATACCAATATTGTGTTAAAATTTAAGAAAGTTCATTCGAATATGATTTTCACAAAGTTCAGATATAAAATCTTGCTTGACAAGTATTAATGTGTTATTTAATAACTGCTTTAAATAATATGCTGTCCATAGTTATGGTGTTGATTTTAAGAAGTATATATATACCAGGAACGAAAATATACTGGTAATTATGGAAAATAGTCATTAAATTATACAAAATCTACCGGTATATTCCTTAATGATATTGGTATGTCTGGGAATTGATCGCTAGATTACTGAATTAATAATCAACAAACTGCTGCTTATGTGAGAAGCTATTCTAACTCATGAGTATAATATTTTATTCTTGGCAAAGCTTGTAGATATATATCAACTGAGAACAGTTGCAAATATGTTGCTCCCACTTATTAAAAAGTTGGAACAATCCTCGCAATAGCTACCTGTAACTTTTTTTATGCATTTTTGTTTACCGAATATTGTACCGGTGTTCCCAGTACCGCGCATTTGCGAGTCTGGGTCCTGCATACACACGCATATGCATGGATTGAGAGGGAGAGCTAAGAAGACGAGAGAGAGATAAGCCATTTATAATCAGCGTTTTCCGTTGTTTTTTTGCTCATTTGATGTTTCCCCCAGTTATAGCCCCCCCCCACTTATTACATTACCTCAGGGGTCGGATGTAGACGAAATCCGACTGTGATAAAGTATAAGAAGTTAAAAATGAGGTGAAAGGCCAACTAACTGACGAATCTTGAAGGATTTATAAAAAAAACTGATAAAAAAATACCGCAAGATGAAAGACTACATTCTCACATTGTCTTTTGATTGTAGCTATATTGGCGTCTTGGTAATTTTTAAAATTACCAACATTTAATAAATAATTATAAATTATTAATAATAATCAGTTCATTCAAAAAACATTTCTCTTTTCAAAACAAAAATATATTCTAATATATGCTAATTATGGTACCGGTACCCTTAATTGTTAAATGATAATTAGGAAATATACATTTACCTCTATAATAATCTTGATATATTATGACAGACAAGATGTGTCGAAACAAGTATCTAATCTATTTAGTATTTGCTATTTCCAATGTAGAAAGAAAGTATTATTCAAAAATTCATAATTATCATATATATAAAGTACTTGCCTACGAAGTAATGTTAATTATTTAAATAATATTTTACAAGCCGATCTGTCAAAACTCTGGCAGTAATGTATGATGTCATGATAAAGAAATTTCCTTATATTTATAGCCGGACAAATAATAAATAATGCATGCAATAAGACTGTTTAAATAACCAGTTGTACTCTTAAATACCTAGAAAATAACAGCTGTATAGCCTGTTATCCTATTCAGTGTTAATTTTCAAACGAACTTTTTCTTATTCAATATTGATGCTGCTGGTACATGTGGTATACGGTGAACAATCTTTAATCTAGAATTATTACAGCATCCTCGAGGGGACACTATATTAAAAAAAGTTACTTAATTTCTTTCTGGTAGTTTAAAAGTATAGTTATAATTTAATTGTAATGGAGGGTGAATTTAAAGTAAAACTACGTATATGAACGATGCAGCTAACTTTTCTGCATTATCATGTTGCCGATTTCTTTGTAGCAAATCTCGAAGTAGATCTTAGATCATACCTGCACCATATCCGGTAGGTGAGATGATTTATGATACGGGTGTAATTTGAACAATAATGATTCTCATATACGGTACACTGTACCGGCATCACGCTGTCTGGTAATTACCATTCTACTGCTGTTATTGATGATGATAATCTCTTATAGCATACGCTTTACCTAAATATTAGATCTTAATTTTGTGTGAAAAATACAGTATATTTTAGAGAAAAAATTTCAATAAAAGTATGAACTCAATTGTAAATATGTCGAGACAAGTATATTGATAAGCATAATTTTATCATTTAAAAGCTAGAAATGAAAGCCGTTAAATATATAATATTTGGATTTCCGAGGTCATACACAGATCATATTGGCCACCCAAGCATGAGAATATAGCCAATTTAATCCCAGTTATTAACAATTAGTTGTAAAAGTATATATTAATTTATATTTCATTCCATATTAAAAAAACTGTTTCTTGTAGTTAAGGTACCAGTAGCTAGGTTGTTTCATTCGCATTCATTCTTGATAACATGGAATATTCTTCAATTATGTTAGACAGTGACTAGACGCTGTTAAAAGTCGACAGACCCGGTAGGTGGTATTGATGGTTTCCGCGACTGAGGACCTTATCCGGTACGTTTATTGCAATAAAATTTAGCAAAACTGTCAGTTTCTTTTGCAGATCTATTAATCTAGTTGCTATTTTATTTCGATACCGTAAAAATAAAGTGGAAATTCTTTAAATTTTGAAAGATTCATGAAAATTCAAATAATTCCTAAAAGAATCGTTTTTTGAGAAAAATAATTGAAGAATGTCGTTAAAATCCCCTTTTACTTCTATAAAAAAGGCCTACAAAATAGGAAATTAGTCAAAAATTTTGGAAATGTCAAACTGAAAATTGGTGTTTCTAAAATTTTGAACGTGAATTATAAAAATACATTTTATTTTTGTATACCTATCGTACCAGTGTTTAAATAATTTATTTAAATAATCATGGCCAATTGTAGTTAGTTAATAAATTCCTACCAAATTTGAAAGAACTGAATCTTATTTTGAAACTTTCATTTCGAATATATGATTCAAATACCCATAAGGCTGTACTTATCTATCCGGTCATTCTGTATATCAACATCCTGTAAACATTTGCCATTTTAAACAGAGATTATGCAATCCACTTTCTTATTTTTAAATACGTAATCCTTGATATAATCTATAAAAATAAACGTAATATACATACGTTGGAACATTATAACTTACTCCGGCCTAATCTGTAGATTTGTAACCCAATTCAACGGTTTCTTTCTTCCTTGCCTGGGAAAATAATGAACTGGGCATGGAAAGTTTTGTCATCTTTTCACTTCCTGTTGAAAAAGGAATTTTTTATCAGTCTTTTCGAGTGGTGACTGTTATGCCCCGAGCTGAAAACGAAAAATTCGGGAGCGGTTAGTCCGTGTCTTTGTGACAAAATGTCCCAATAATAGGGTATAATAATTGGTCGAATGGAACACGATTTTATACCTGTCTTTGGTGTTTTTTCATAATTCGTCTGTTCGCTTGTTTATTTAATAAAATTAAAGCAAATGTAATAAAAAAATGTGTTCTTATTAATGACAAAAAATCTTACCTGTACTATTTTTCTATTACTGGTAAGTTAGTTTGTAAATTTATATGTGAAAACTTTTAAAATATCCTTTTAAATAAACACAATCCATCTAAATTTGTATTGGATTACTTTTTTTCTACTCGAAATTAGCTTACTTTACTGATATTAATAACCGTTGAGATTGTTCAATCCAGCTGTAATTAAGCCAATTTGTGATAAAGGTCTCTATAGAGAAGACAATTCTGAAGATTGTCGTGATCCAGATTATATTTGATTGCTTTATTTTCTGATAGAAACCAAATGTCATACATTGTACGGTACGGTATTATCGGTACATATAAATTATAAGGTATTCTCGTTCGAAAGGTTTTTTTACATGATAGTTGTAGAAATGTTCAAAATGTGAATTGAAAGATACTTATTTATTGATATTACTAATGTCGTTAATGCAGTATAAATATATAGTACATATACCCTGTTTGTAGATACTAGATAAATTATTAAATGATGATAAAAAAGTTATCGGATGATTATAACTGTGTACTTTTGTTTTTATAGGTTCCTATAACACAATTTGGTTTTATGATCTTGTAAATTTCTAGAAAGTCTATGATGATTATTTTGATCAGAGAAGCTATGGATGAGGCTCTATGATCCTTTACTAAAGTTTACTTGGACAATGCACAGTTGCTATATGTTCAGTTATTGCTCTATGTTGACTTATCTGCATTTATATTTTTTCTTTGATATTTTAACTATGTATCTTTCATCTACTATTACTTGGTTATAAACTTATAACATGATTATTAGATCCACCATAATGTTAGTTTTATCTACAATGTACCATTATTGGAAAGCCTTTGTGGCTTCCTGTTTTATATTGTATAATGGCTATTGCAGTTATATTATTAAACTTAAAAGAAATTAATAGAACTGGTTGTTAATTTGTAGTATGTAATTAATAACTGTGGATTTTAAATTTCTAGTCGTTACTCCAGTCGATCATTTGATTCAAGTGTGATTCAGAACTTTATAGACAATTTCAGATGCCGTTTATTAATCCTGGTTTATTGAACCCCGATTTACTCGCAATATCAGACAAAATATAAATGAGACAGAAATTTAAAAGCATCTTGTAAACCATTTTTATAATCTGACAAAGAACGACAGCCATCTGCTGAAACTGCCACGGGCGATATGCAGGTGGTTATCGCGCGTTCTTCTATATATCAGACACATGTTCGAATCACTTCCTAGACGTTACACCGGTTGCAGGAATCATCGACCTCTTTTTCAATATGCTGAAGTAGCAGTACCAGCTTGCTCAAACTCCTTAAATATATCTAGACAGCTGATCAACATCTAACCTCACAAAAATTCAGGTGGTGTTGTTAATTTCATTATACTCCTTTGTCCTTACTAATGGAATATAATTCCTGGAATGCTTCATCGATGTGTATTGATTGTTGTATTCAAGTTCTACTTGAACCATATTCTTTGTTCCATTTCAAACGACTTACAATTGTAGAACTCAACTAAAGTTCTGTAATTAAATCATCTTCGGTCGAAGATGAAGAAGATACGTTAGTTTTTCTTGGGTTTTGCTTGCATGATTCCTATAGGGGAACTCTGGTCTGGACAACGATGAATCAAGCGTGTTCGCATGAGTGAACAAATGAGATCGTGCTTGGCGATTCCCCACTCCCCTGTTCTGCCTAAACCTAATCCACCCCCATCATTTATATACACTTGTATTGCAAATATTTGCTTAAGAATACTAAGCCTTTTCGTAATTTCTTTAACACCCAGTTTTCACAAGTTGAAATGCCATTTAGGTCTTGTTACACTAATGGCCTAGGGCCCTCTACCTTATCCGATTATACTACATAGATTTATCGATAGGTAAGTAAATCTAAGAAGCAAACTACAACTAATGAAATGCTGCACCATTTAAACTGCCCTTGGCAAGTTTCCATATCTAGCTTAAATCTTCAAAAATCATGTTGATACATGGGTTGACAAGACGAACTACCTAGAAAATAAGCTACATTTCTCTTTCAGCTATAAGTTTTAAATCTTTCATAATTTATAAGATATTTAAATTATGAGCTTGTCCCTAGTTATTTATCGTATTTCTGAACATAATTATGCAGTGGGTGGGCTTGAAATTCATTTTTTTGCAACTGAAGTACATTTGATGTTACCATACATAAATATATTTTTATTAATTCGAAAATTGCAGATTGTTACAAATTGACATACGAAATCATTTTTTAGTACGAGTCAAATATATATATAATATGGTTAGGTACGGTACTTTACTGGTAGATTTCTACGTGTGAGCTACCTTTTTTATAGTACTCGAGCCAACGCTTACTTAACAAGTTAACAGATGCATTCCCGACATCAGCAAACATTCCCATCGGAATGGTTGCCCAACTATGTTGGATTCTTTCCTCGAATTCATAGAGATTTATTGGTGTTGTGCAATAAACTTTTTAATTTTCAATGAAAAGTTATTAAAATAATTTTCCATACAGTTTATTTATATAGCTATTTAAATGGACGATTCCATCTTAATAATAAGAGAAATATTTTTTTTTATCTAGCAACGTACGGAAACTAATTTAAAATAATGAAAGCGACTGGAACATTATTAGTACCGGACTAGCGGTGCTCTTCCTCTCCGCCAGTTGATCAGCCTCCTTTGTTTGGGAATCCCTTGTCCTCTCTCTCACGAATTGGGAGCGAAGAATGATTCAGTTCTTCATAATGAGCAACAGTTGTTGTGCAATAAACTCTACTGTTGTCTTCTTACGAGAGATTCACAGAACTCAGCCTCAGTAGTGTAGACTGTTTTTTTTATGAATTCACGGCGTCGTTACAAGTGGTGGCCTGCATCGCTAATAATTTATAATATATGGGGGTACATTTTATAATAAACATATAATTTTTAACTTTAGAATGTCAGATCCTTTTTTATTCTGTAATCAAATATATATATTTTTTTATTTCATTTTTTTCAAGAGCTTCAACTGATCAAATATATAGGTATGTTGTGAGGTAAAGTATAATCGTGGAACAAAATAAGGGAAAGATGCTTTTTATACGATATAAATCTAAGCAGAACCAAACTCTGATGTCTAATTTGGCGTATGACTACACAGATTATGCATCTTAAAAACCGTTTCTACGAAAGACAAATTGACAATAATTACTGTCTTGTATTTTTTCTTTTGCCCTGCCTCTCTATCTAAGATTAAATTAATTTTGAACTCGAACCTGCAACGCATCCGGCTTAAGATGATCATATTTTATAGAATAGATACAATAGGTACTCCATCCGGTCCAAAATAAACGCCCTAAGACTTTCTGGTAACAAAGAACATCCAATTCTTATATATTGAATGTGAAGACTCGATAGTGTTTCAAATACACAGATCTTTGACTCCATAAACTATTATGCATTTCGATATCAGGAGATAAATCCAATCGATGAAATTGATTGGATTTATAAAATACATGAAAATGGTCTATTTGGGGTCGGTCGAAAGCATGAGAAGCAACATTTTAATATTTCATGAATAGATCACTGATGAATAGTTAATCGTAATATGAACTCTTAGGAAGATAATTCGAGTCAGATGTCATGTTGTGATGATCACTTGTCATAGTTTAATTTTCTTAATTTAGTGTCAAAATACATTTAAACTCCTTGGATACGAACTCTTATGCCTCCTTTCGGCTTGGCATATTTTCATTATAATAAATACGATTTGGCATTGTATTACTGTAAGACATTTGAAATTAATTATTTCCTTTGAATAAATTATTTTTTATTTTTAAAAAATTCATGAGATAGAAAACTTTTGCGAACCACTGTCAGTAACCGGTATTGTATTAGATATTATCGTGCAGCCTTGAATGTTTTTTTTAATTCAAAATTGCTGACACGGAGCACTAATCAAAATCAATCTTGTTTTGCAAAGACAGCAGATTTTTTTCTTCAGAGATTTAAAAGATTTCTATGCTAATGAGACACCTGGCTTGTTGCAAAGATGATGCATTCTTTTCGGTGCAATTTTCCCAACCCCTATTCGGAAAATGTTTACAATGCCGGTATATATAATTAATAAAAAAGAAAAAAAAATCTTATTTCTTTTTGATTTCATATTTAAATTTTCAATAATGTAAGAAGAAAATCGCAAAAAAGTCTACCCAAATCCGATCTTGTTAATTTTTCTTTTGGATATTTTGTTATTTTCACCATTTCAAATTCATTTTAACTTTTAATGTATTGAATCTACTGTAGTTTATACTTTTGACTATACCGGTATTTATTTATGTTAAGTTTAATATATAAATAAGACTTTATTTCATTGTTGCATTTATTATAAATACATTACCATTTTCTGTGGTCAGTATGATATCATATCTAAGCATAGTACTGACGACACGGAAGGTTGACCTTTTTCATCGTAAATAAACCTTAACTTGTGTGTCTTTTGACCATTTGTTCTAGATTCCTATTAACTTAGTCCTAATATGAAAATGTTTCACAAATTGCAATTAAGCTGATCCTTAATTGTAATTAAATTTAACAGGATCAATCATTTTACGACCATAATTCCATTTTAAAACAGAAACCTAATTAGTTCTCTCTTTGTGTTGTTTAGTTCACTATGAACAACAAATACTTCTATATTTAGTCAAATGACCATGGTTGATTATTTTCATTTATTTAATTTATTTATATTTAATAAATGACCAATTTAATTATCAAGATGAATGAATATTGAAACCTTTGAATAATCTATATGAAATGCATTCAACCATCAATGCTCGTTTCAAATTAATTGTTGCTGTGTGTGCCTACGATAAATGATGCGAGTCTCTCTGTATCCAACCGAGCTACTCCTTGAAGAACTAAAGTTAATTGTAAAAATCTTGAACTTATTATATCGGTGTCTTATGACGATGGACTTTGCAGTATATAATTTATAATTATCCCTGGTATCGTAAGCTTAATTAAGAAATGACATTCGAAACCGACGATGATGCATAACAGCTAACAAAAAAAAATAGAACATTGAGATTTATGTTGTCGCGTCATAAGGATCGTATTTCTTTGTCGTATTGACTTTTATCTGCAGTCGATGTTGGAAAAACAAATGTTAGTAAAATAGAGGTACACAGCTGCGCATAAATTAATGGCACTAAAATTCAAAACTTTCTACTCTATAACTTCAGTCGCTTAATAACTCTATGCCAAGTAACTAAACGTTATGGATTGGTGGTGTCCAAATCTTTTAATAATCTCTTCAACATGGGTCCATTTTCTATAGTTCGGACCCCTCATCATGGCTTGTCCAATTAAATGTGTTGATTTATTCGTTCCCACGGGTCTCTTTATAAGTGTCCCCTCCAATCACTCCAAGGACTGAGGGTGAAGATTGTGCCCCTTAGAATGCGACCTAAGGGGTCTCACGGTGTCCCCCCTTGAACCGGCGGAGTTCATCTGTTGCCGCGTGCGTCACTTAGTCGTAAGGGGCAACTCGACCAAGATCTTCTGTTCGTTCGCTCCTCGTTTCTCTATCGTAGTGATTTGAATCAATGGCATTTTTATTAGTGAATTTGTTGTGTTTTTATATTATTCATTTTATATGATTCTCGTTCAATTGCAAATATTTATCAGTGTTAAAACAATTTTTTT
>JAJNBT010424712.1:0-13065 GCA_028455955.1 Notopais sp. p TS-2021 | reverse complement strand
TAAGCTGATACCATGCACATATATATACGAATACGGTACAATATCGGAGCACATATTTTAGACAACCATCCTATATATTTTTGATGGTTATACGTAGGAAACGTTGATCCAAAAAAAGACATTTTATAAAAAAAAATTCATATCTGGTCCTATTTTTTATTTAAGAAAAGAACAATAATTAAATTGATCTCACAACGGTTTATAAATTTCACTTGAAAAACGCATGAATTACTCTGATTATTTTGAGTACCACCTTACCGTATTAAGTTCCGTGTAGTTCTGCCGCGGATCATCAGTCATGTCTATCAATTCTGCCTCCGCTAGATCCACGCTATTGTAATTTGGCTTCAAAATATCTTGAAACTGATGAGGACAAATAAAATAGACGATAACGAAACAAAAGCAAAATAAATTAATTAGGTAAAAATGAAAGAAAAAAGGGCGGAAAAGGTATTGGAAGGGAAAAAAATGAAATTAGTACTTGGCATTGGTATGGTACTCGTAAAAGAGCTAACCTATGTTATACAGCCGATTGTTCGATGTAGTAATGAATAATGCTATCACCAAACAAAAGGATGCTACTATGAGCTATTTAAATTCAACTCAAACTGTCCAACGTGCTGTTTTAAACTACAATTTTCTTATTCTTTATAAATAAATCCATAAAACTTTATTCATTTATTTGGCACTGTGAGTTGAATAAACATTTATATTTAATTATAATTCAGTTCAAGCATTATAATAATGTATGACTAGAATATGCATTGAAACATTCATTATAGGTCACATTGCATTTCATTCTTTACGTCAATAGGCACAATTTGTATACGATAGTAAGGTCAATCAATTCTGGCAACTGTTAAAAATATCTAAACTACATTAGTATAGACTTAACTTATTCATATACCATTATTAAAATTAGTTGATCAATTCAGTAGGGTGGTTTTACTAAATGAGTGTGAATAAACATGCATGAAAGTGCAAATACTATTAGTACCATGATTTTACTTTATCTTTTAAGAAGAACAAAATAAAAAAAATTATCACCAAATGATGCATGTTAATGCATTAATAAAAAATGTAATAAATTGAATCTATCAATAAAATGTTATTTAGTAGTTTCAAAAGACACAGATGCTTGATTCAAAAACAAAATATTTTTTATGAAAATGTTATAAAAATTAAAATAAATATATATATATATATACATTCTCAAGATTTTTCTAAAGAAATTCTAAAAATTTTCAAAACAGTTAAGGATTCGAAAAAAATCTAAAAAATAAACAGTATATTAAAAGGTAATTATAGTTCTTAGGTTAGGTAGGTATCTACATAGGACTATCAACGTATATTCTATTACTACCAGTCTACCACTATTACTATCATAAGATATATCCGATGAGCAAATTACTATCAGTGACTCATTATTCATTATTTTATTCCTTATTTTCAAATTGCTCATCGAATATAGTAGTCTAAACCTTGGGTAGTCAATTTGTAGAGGGCTCAACGTTTAGAGTCTTAGTTAATTGCATTTCTTGAACCATGCTTGGAGACTTTTTCAAGATTGAAACCAAATTGGCTTGCTATTGTGCGTCATGTTGGTCGAAACTACTGTATAGTGATATTGAAGCACGTAGTCTACTTCTATAGCTATTGCAATTATTGTTTTAAATTCTAACACCACTAAACAACGATTATCAAGCGCTCTATAGAATGCAACAACTTCTAGTAAAGGGATTATTTTTCTCTAGTTAAAATGAACTGAATGCCTGAAAAAATTGTTTTTTGATCATACTGGTAATAATATTTTCAAGGGGTTGCAATTAGCCCTAATAAAAGACAGGAGGGCTGTGAAACATCATAACAAAAATTATTATGAAATATTTTTAAAGATTGCCCATATCATACTCCAAACGGACAATAAAAATAGATTAAAAATCAACGCTGATCAGATTTGTGACCAGACTTAGATGTTTTCATAATGGTTGAAATGCACTGATTTAGAACAAATATATCTATGGTTATGAGAGCGATCGTGCCATACAAGAATGTACTTTTAGTTCAAAATTTACCCATTTTTGTTTTTGTTTGTCTCTGCGTAATACTTCATCTTTGTACCCTTCGTGCTATAAGAGAAAATAAGAAACACAAAATAATCCAGAGAGGAAAAATCACTCATTTATCACGTTGAACAACCGCAAGTTTCTAAAAATGAGGATTTTTTCTCATCAGCTCTAAAGGTTTTGACTTCTAACATAGGAAATTAATCTGGATAGAAGAGAAGCAAACTCCTGAAGAGGGATTTATAACAACCTATAGGCTACAATAATTTCAAGAACATTAAACATTTAACATGATCATGTTCTCGTAGGAAGTCTATAAGTTATTACTAATTCAACTATGGGATCAAAGTTGTTAGAGGAGAAAATAAATATTTAATAGAATTTCATCAAAGAGGATAGAAAAGTATTGATAAAGTATATTTTTGAGGAAACTTGAAAAATTGAGTTTGAAAGATTCCTACCGTTGGTCTCATGTCCGGATGATACAAGAGATATCCATTATTGTTCACCATAAATGAGTATCCGTTGACACCGAGCTGTGTGTAGAATTTATTAACATGTATTTTCCAGTAAGAAATTAAATTAACAATATATTACATAGGCATAAAGTACTGTTTACTTGTTTAGTGTGAAATAGAATGACTTTAAAGGTTTTCATTACCACCAGCTTTCTGGTAGGTTGAAGTCTATAAGTATTATAAATTTATAATACCCTAACTATAATCTATTTTAACATGCTTTGCATGACTACCAACTCTGGAATCAAGAAAACGTAATCAATCTGGATTTGTGATAATGATCAGTTTTTAGTGATCGCTAAAACAATGATCCCAGATTTCATATTCTAAGTATTATATTTGTACACGTTAAACGTTTCATTTTAATTCTCCTCTATATGATATGATTATATATTGTCCAATCAGTAAGCAAGAGTTTCTGAAATTACGTAGCTATATATGACATTACACTATTACGTCGTCTAATAATAACAGAATGAAACCTCTTCTATAAGAAGAAATTCGTATAACAATAAGATCACAACTTAAAATATCTTAATTTCACATTTGGTAATCATCATAGCAATTGAAAATGTCTCTTATGATAAACTATTTTAATATACTGAGATTTTGGATTATGTTGTACAATACTTGAATTATAAAATGATAATTATTTTACCTTATATGGAGGCACCAATTTTTCTATTTCTCGAATTGGAATATCTGTTCCAGCAACTCCAAGTAAATCTGCCACAATTTTCTGAAGAAGAATAATTCTAAATGTGAAATGGTTTTGAGAACTCTAGAAGTATAAATATAATTTGCAATATAATTTGATGTGTGACAAATCTAAAATAACCATATTGTTATTATGAGCAGTTCAACTTTATCTAAGGGACAAATTATTTGACATCACTCTTCGTTCGTGAAAGGAGAGGATGACAAAACTAAACTTGAAAATATTGAGACAAAACAAACGACCACTACTAGACAAATGTTGATACACTACAGAAGGAACTAACATTACTGAAGAGAATATCGCCATAAATTTCCATATCGTGATACAACTTGATATGCAAGGCAAGGTGAAAATGCATTAATAGTGGCAAGGGTCTGAGGGGGTGAATCTAACTGATTAGTCATTTAAACAACCTTAAATGCAGTAGCTTGTGCTAAATATACAATGATAATACTTCTGGATCGAAAAATATTGAAATTATCAAAGTATTTTAGTTTTACACAAGAAAAAAAAGACATATGTAAACTGATGCAGTTTTTCAGATGTTTTAATTTGAAGTCTTGAAAGTGCAGGATTTCTGCAAGTTAATAAGCAGTTGTCAAAAATACCCTAACTATATGATAGTACTGTATAACAATTTCAAAGTTGATACGATTAAAAATATATTGAAAATACATTTTAATACATTAGATTAGGGCATAATATCTATACTGCTTTTGGGACTTTATTTATGAGTTTACTTCTAAGAAAAATATCTATAGCTATAACATCCAAGTAGCGAAGAAATCGCTCAACATATTCATCGTTATGGATTGAGGCGGTATACACATATTAAGCCTTCCAGTTGCAGCAACCAAAAATATTCCAATGGATTTCTTATAGCTTACAACTGAATGGTCTTACGTTGGAATTTTTTACTATAGATTATGTGGAATTGTCATGACATGAAATTCCGTCCCGGTAGAGAAGTAGGAATATTTTTGACCTGTTGTACTTCATAAGGAAGATTCTAGTTTGAAAACATATAGAAGACTTATATTGATGAACATACTATGGACATTAATAAAA
The DNA here is from genome assembly GCA_028455955.1 of Notopais sp. p TS-2021. Classification (NCBI taxonomy): domain Eukaryota; kingdom Metazoa; phylum Arthropoda; class Malacostraca; order Isopoda; family Munnopsidae; genus Notopais; species Notopais sp. p TS-2021. The sequence goes on along the minus strand of JAJNBT010424712.1, from coordinate 8,695 downwards.
AATAATAAAAATTATTTTCTGGCAAAGTTATAATATTTTGGATTCGGCAAGCTCAACTAAGGAACAAAATTTCTACGCTTCCGTTTAAAATTCTAGACTATGTAACAATATTTTATTTTGTACCTCTCTGGTCCTTACCACCCAATTAGATTCATTGATCAAAACTCTTTCCGTGATATTCTGTCATGAAGGAAGAAATTATTAAAAAATTAAAACTAAAAATTAGGTCAACTAAATAACCCAGTCATTCAAACTCACATACACACCATTCTACTGATTTCCATTCTCTCAGGAAGGACATTTGTAAAATACAAGTCACTATCCACTAATGCATCTTAACCTTTAAGCCTAGTAGGTGCTTTGAAAGCTCGTTCACAAAATAACAACACAAGGGGCACGACTCCAATAGAGCTTGCAGACATCAGCATTCATTAAATATTTGTCAGTAACTTTCAGTCTGCAAGTTATATTGTAACCATGCTAATTATTTTCAAAAAAAACACTCAGCATCAAAACATATACTTGATGAAAAATTATACGGAACAAAATACCTTCTAAACAAATAAAAAATATATCATTTAAGATAGGTTTATATTGTTTACATGATTGATGAAACTAATGAATACTGTTAAAAAAAAGCCAAAGAGTGTTGAGGGGGTAGTAGCTAAAATATTAAAAAATGTACCTCTTTTGTGGTGCGATTGTATACTGGTACACTAACTGATGTCATCAAACGGTACCCTTGTCTAGCACCGGGTTGATTTCTTCGGCCCTATAAAGTACAATAAATTGTAAGACATTGAAAATAAAATCAGCATCAAAATTATCAAATTAATTATCAAAACTTCACTTCGATTCACTTCAAGATATTATCATAATTTATTGAATAAAAATATTGTAATAAAGTAATTGTACAAAATATAAAACCATTATTCTTTCTTTTAACTTTTGATTTGACAAATTTTTATTTGTATGTGAATTTTAGTTCAAAAAGGTAAAAACCAAGAAAATGAACTGATGTAAAGTTTATAAGAAATAAGAAATATTTGAATCGCTAAAGAACTACAAACCATGATCTACAACCTCAATTTTCTAGGAATACTTATAGAACTAATTTTAAGGGATTTTTGGTCTAGCTATAGTGGGAACAATGTATCTTTCCTGCTAAATCACCAAATCTACTGTTCTCATTGGCTAAGCGTCAATTTGATCGAGCTTTCAAAATAATTAACATAATTTTGTGTCTATTCAACTTGTCTTGCTCAACAGTTTAGTAAATTTAAATGTCTGACAATGGAGCAACATATATATAAATAAAATAAAAATTAGTTTAGGTTAGCTTAGGTTAGGGAACTTTCGGTTCGTTTAGGGTATTTTATAATACGGTAGGAATGTCCGGGGCCGAATAGTCCTAAAACCGGAAGCCATTATTATTCGATTCATTTGTCAAAAAATACCGAATTTATTCAAGAACTTAGCTCACGATTCACTAAAAAATCATACGACCTGAAAACTCGATCATATTGAGAGTACATTATGACAGTTTCAACAAACTCAAGAGGTTCTGTATTTACAAGGGACTGGATCTATAGAAAAACTATAATGCTAGTTTATATTTCAAAATAGTTTATTATTTTTGTAGAAATATACATCGTTTCAGGCACATCATTACAAAAACTCTAATAAACCATAATGATTAATTGAGATAAATTTTAACATCACATACAGAGGTCATTGAAATGTTAGGTGGGGATATTAATATATGCAATATAGATAACTGGGTTCACTATATTTGCATATAGAGAATATAAGAATTGAAAACAGAAAAGTAGGGTCAGTCTACCAGAGCTGGAATTAGATATGAAATATTAGACTATATACAATATTTGAAGGCTACTGTAATTACACAAAGTGCAGAATGTCATATTTTAAAAGAATGTTCCTTTACTCAATTAATATGGTTTACATACTGTACTTACGATGGTTTATATATTACTCTCTAAAAGTAAAGTACAAGTTCCATTTGTTACAATTAGAGATATATATAATAATAATATATACTGTATATACATATAATAGCAAAAATATATATAAAATCATAGTAGGTCTTTTCTAAGATTAAAGATTATCATGTACAGCCTGCAGCTATACTACTTACTACCTTTAAAAATCAAAATAAAATAAAGCCTCTTTAGGACCCACTACACTCCCTAGTCGCCAAACTCCTTCGATAAGCCATTAATAAACGAGTACTCGACATCTTATGCTACAAGATGACGATAATTATAGTAAACAACTATACGATCCTTACATTGTTATGTATGTTCATTGATAAATATGTACATATATGTACAGTTCTATATATCAATATTTCCTAAACTATATGTCGCGGAACTTTCATGCAGAATACTAAAATTTGTTTGCTTATTTTTTACAATGAAAGAGGATCGCGAGAAAATTTGACTGGTAAGAAGCGGTTTCCGTGGGAAGAAAATTTAAGAAGCGCTGCTCTATATTATTGACGGCAAAACTTTTGATCCACAGGCCACAACTATAACGAACTTGGACTGCACTTGTAAAGAGTTATCGTCATAAATAATTGAAAAAAAAGTTTTAAAATCCATGCTATGTGACTTTAGCATTTAAGGTAATGTTTTAAGGAAATATCTAAGTCATTTTCAGTTAGCAGATTTACCATGGTAGTTTGCTTTTTTGTTCCAGTTTGAAAAATACCAAGAATATAAAGTAAAGGGTAGTATTACATTATATGATTATAATATAAAGTTCTGATTTATTTAAATCTTATCTTATTATTATCATCATTATTTCATCCACGAATAGACTTTCTATGTTTGAACTTCTAAAATAATATATATATGTATTTTTTTCATGTAAATCTCCAAAAAAATTCCGGTTCAGTGAAACAAATTATGGGATGCCTAAGTTTGCAGAAATATTTTTTAAATGTAAAAGCAAATTTGTGGTCCGCATTCACAAATTAAAAATCTGGTATATAAATTCTTCTGTTATGCAAGAAATCATAAGAAATATTTGCATATTATTGATACCAAACTAGGGAAAAATTAAGTGTCCAGTTAACATTTAAATATGTCATATATAGAGAAAATAAATAACTTAGCGTTTACATTTAAGCCATAAAAGAATTGAATGTATATTAATTATAACCATTTTGTGGATTTATTATTATTAGTTGAATTAAATGTTTGAAGAATTTATACCGAATACTGAGCGAGGTATTCACTTTCAGCACATATTTTTTTGCTGTGTATTATAAATAAGAGACATAAAATACTGTGTATTTCTTCTTTAATACTGAATTGTAACCTATACTAAATTGCTATAATACTGTTATTATATTTAAAATCGTTGATACCTTTACAAAATTCAAATAGAAATGCTGAAAAAGTATAACAGCTTTTTAACATAAAAAATGATGTCAAGAAATAGAATAACACATCATAAAGTGTTTGTAAAAATAGTCACCTTCTTCAAAAAGATTAAAAATTCATATCTACTCGGAACATTAAACAAGACCAAGAATGGTAAACTGTACAAGCATGCGCTAATTCTACATTATATATTAAAAGTGATTGCTTTAATAAAAAAAAACCTAAGCATATATTATTGTAGGGAAAGCTAACTAAATTTAATATTTAAAAACAAATCGTGCAAGCAAAATTTGCTAGGAGACAAAATTGTCCTAGGAATATACAATAGATACAGGATACTACCAACGACTTAAACTTAAAAAGTATTTAATTATATACAGTATTGTTATTCAGTGTTCAGAAAAGATTAAATAAATTTTTGAAATGATTACTTTAAAGGGCTGTGTTAAAACATTCTAAGTATTCTATTATAAAGCAAATTTCTCTATTTTCTGTCATCTTTAGTAAGTTATACAGACCTGTTAGAAAACATTAGTTTGCTCTTGATTTATGAGTACTTAGATCTTCAGAAGACTTTAGAGTTCAAGATTTTAATTGATCTATATCTAAATGATGGGTTTTATTTGTTAGCGTTAATATGAACATTGCAACCACCCCACAAAGTGTTAATATGGAATAAGAAATCATGATGCGTATGTTTTTATCCCGTGTTTCAACTTACAACAACAAGAGTCCATTTGTCCTTCTTGGGGAATTCTCGATAGAACTCTGTCTATAATAAAAATGTTAAGACTGAGTTGCCTTTGGAAAATCAAGGTGATCAGTGCAAATTAAATAATTCAAACTATTAATTACTACAATCATTATCGAAAGTGCTGCCATTACTTAGGCTATGATTCATAAATTACATGTAATTATTTTGTTTATTCGCCAATAAGATACACTTTTTAGTATTGAAAAATATACTGTATATTCAACAGCATATATTGGTGAAATAATTAGGTTTAGAGTTGTATATAGCTCATATGTAGACCTTCCTGATATATGGACAATATACAATGCCAAGCCATGTGACCAGGAAATTAAAATAGATATACTATTTGTATATGAATTAAATATAATTCGTGACTTATCCAAATTTAAAAAGTGTTTACTACAATGACGTGAGTATATATCAAACTGCGAAGCGGGTGTAAGTGAACTTCAGTTACAAATAACCTGAAGAAGCGACGACTCCGAGTCCTTGATAAGGTTATGCATATATTACCAGAAAATTAAAGAGGTTACATACATTATAGAAAGAAAATCTCTTATCATGTCCATACTAATTTGATTGTTTAACATATTATTGAGGTTCCTTAAACCATTTACAGCAATTGACTTACATTAACTCAAGAGCTACTATTAGTTTGGACATATTTGCACAGTTGATCCCAACACAATGCATTCTCTTATATTTAGTTATTTTGTTACCATCAATTATATATATATATAGAGTAGTAAAGTAGTTTTAAGGTTTGATAAAGAACAATCTATGACAGAGTAGCTCAAACTTCCGCCGATTTGATAGCTCTTGTTCAAACAGTAATAGAACGTTTAAGTTTTAATATATAATTTGTTTGTCCCATTCCAGATTACAATACATGGATTGAATTATTTCTTTATTTCAATTGTTATGCCTATGATAATCACTACCAATATTTCAATAATTTGATTTATATGGGCACATGTGAAGTCATCAATCTTTAGCTTCTTCTCTCATTATAAGTTCAAAAAATGTTTAAACTTCCAAAAAAGAAGGAATGCTTCATTTATTTTAAAATCAATAGTATTATTTTATGAGATAATATTCTTAAAATTGGGATCAAACTGACATAGAGAAAACATTGAAGAACACTATTCAACTAAATCATATGACGGCCATCAAAAGATCAATGCTTGGAAATCATCAAAATGAAGTACTAACCTGTATTTTCCTTTCTTTTTCTGCTCTAATTCGAGCTACTTGGTGATCAGTGAGCCCAAATTCTCCGTAGTTCAAAAACTTCTCAACCTCCTTTTTATCATTCATGAAATCTTTATATAATTCGTAATCTCGAGATTCGACCAACTGTTTCAGTTTACGATAGTTATTCGTCCTGGTCATCTGTCGGTCACGTTCTCGTAATTCCCAAAGCCAATTGGTTTGTTTTGGATCCTTTTTAAAATAACAAAAATACACTTTTGGATTAGTGCCAACAACAAATATTATAGTACAAACTTTCGTGTCATCAACTAACGGCTAATCAAGTGTACTAATTGATGCATATTTAAAATGTAATCTCGTCTATTTTGTAAATTATCGAGGAAGTAATTCTGAACTTCCAGATAATGGATTGTTTTTATTATTGAAACATTTTGTAAAGTCGACTTCGTTGGAAAATACGTCTCTGAACTTGGAATGCGAGAGCTCAAATTATACGACGTTTCATATATGTATCATTAGCCCATTAATCATGTAATAATACCGTTGTTCCTTAATCCATAAATATTTATGAATGTTAAATATTGAATATAAAAAACAATAGGTATATTTTCGTATGCATTAAACACAAATCTGCATCGGAATAATAGTCAGAAATGTGAACCACGAATAAAAGGACTTTATTATTTCCTATAGAAATTGATTCTGTCGATACACCGATTCTTATTCGGATAAAGATCGGTTGTAAAGACTATACGAAAATAAGTTTATTATGAACCTAAATTAAACTAAACTCTTATTGGAAACACACAGTCAATGTACCGGCAAACATTGCGTCACTTCAATCGTATCCAAAAATTGTTCAACTCAACAAGAATCGTTACTCACCAGCCGTCTATATGAATCGAAATGGAAATAACGACCCGACCCTTTAACAATATCCAACACCGATAATGAACTCCTATACGGCACACTTAACGATATCCATATTGAAAATATCGGCATCGATTAGGGCGAAATATGCCCCATAAATAATTTTCACCCCATTACATAATTTTTGATCCATTCTATATTTCATTTTTCTCTTTATAAATAAAACTATTCCATATATATAATTCTATTTAAATATATATCATTTTATTTTATATTTTATTCCACTCCCAAGTTAAATTATACCCTCCCTCAAGAATAATTTTCTTTATCTTCTAGCCAGAGTTATTTTCTTTCAAAATGATTATAAATAATTTCCCCACATCATTTTTAAAATTATTTAAACAAAATTTCACCTCTGTAATCTCCTGAAAACACTATGAACTCTTAATATTCATATTCGAATATCTGAAATAGTCCCTGTTTGTTTTTGGGCGGTTTAAGATGAAAGTGTCTCATAATTTCGTTGACCCTTTAATCTTATAATTATGCAATTTTTCCGAAACATTTATTGCTTTTAATATCAGTAACCATATCCACTTAACGTAAACTCTTGTATCCAAAATTTGCTCACCAAGCATCAGCCACTTACCCACCATTTCATTACTTGTACCACAGCTCGCTATTATAATAGTTATATCGTTTAACAATCTATTAAAATATACATATATAGTTCTGGAAGTCTTTTATTTTACTTTCGTTTCGTTCTGAAACTAAAGTCCCGAACTTCCAGCCATTGAAGTTAGTCTTCAAGTATTCCTTAATTATAATTGGTCTAATTTCAGACAACTTCCTAAATATTAGTCTCTTTTGTATTTTTATATAGTTAAAGGGAGGAAATCATTCCTCCCCTTATCCACCCTGGATAATTACGCGAGTACAGTCCCATCTATAAATAAACTAATTAAGAAAAGTGATACAATTTGACGGTGAATGGATTATTCGTCCAAGGACATTCCATCACCATTATAATTGACGTTGTGTTAAAGCTAGGTTAGATTAGTTTAAGTTAGATTAGTTTAAGTTAGTATAGGTTTTTTTAGTTAAGGTTTAAATCGATTAGTTTTCGCAGTTCGTTTACGCTATTTTATAATACGGACCACCGGAATTTCCAGGGACATATAGTCCAAGGTTAGGCTATTTTTATTACCCTTTCAACAAGTTGTGAATGATTAATTAAGCAATTAAGAATTAATATTAATGGGTATATTTGCTATCAAGTCTGTCTCCTCGTCAACTCTTTTTTTTCTACTTACTGCTATATCTGCATATACTCCTGTCCAAATTATAGGATGTTTAGATCCATACATTACAATCGGTCTGGCAACAACAGGAATGTACTTCAAGACTTGTTCTCGAACTTCCGAAGGAGTCGTCACATGCGTAAAATATCCTACAATAAATATTAATTAGAAATAGAATCATTAACATTTTTTTTGCAACCGGAAGCTCCCTTTCCAACTTTAATATTGAAAAAAGACATTGCTTTGAGTCTCAACACTAGAATAATATTCAAGTTTGTATTGAGAATTCTAATATTTGTTTTAATAGATACATCTTTCATGAATGTATAATCGTAGAACTATAATTAATGAGTAATCTTTGTAAAGTATTCTGACCTTTATTAGCACATGCCATCCAACGTAAAGACCGAATTTCAGTCACTTCCCTTCCAATGAGATAACTGAAGAGCCTGATTTGCAAATGAGGCCAGTTATATTCATTGAAAATGTCTTCATAAGTATAAGGAGATCCATCTGTGACCAACATTATCGCTTGATTACAATGTGACCCATGACCCATTTTATGATACTGAAATAAATCTTTCATCAGAGGTCAACCATTGATGATGAAGTAAGAACATTTTTTCCATAACGTAAAATTTGACCAAATTCCAACTTTTGGATAAAGTTTCATTTCAAAAGTATTCTTCTGATATTTTTAATTTTTATCTTAGATGATGAAACACATCTATATTAAATATTAAAGGATGCAAATTATAACATAAATTCCGGTTGTGCTTGCAAGCATGTGATGTGATCATTGGTATCATTACAGAAGTGCCTTTACGAATGCATACATGCACGTTAAAAGGATCGACTCCCAAGACAATAAATAGTGTTAACAATTGTTGTATCGGGTTATGTATTTATATATCAGATATTGACGAATTACCTGAAGGAAGCTGAAAACGGCAATTTTTAGGTATCACACACATATATCACTGTTTTAATTAGTAAAGCCACGAAAGTGTGCATCAGTTCGCTATTAATATTGTTAGTGCATCTAATATAGGGTGCAAGATGTTAGGATCAATTGAATATTTTGACCCCCCCGGTTTTTATAGTATCTCTTCCACAGGTGATGACATATATCAAATTAACGTAACACA
>JAJNBT010420356.1:0-11382 GCA_028455955.1 Notopais sp. p TS-2021 | reverse complement strand
CAATTAAACGGTCTTATTTCCAGCCAATAAACGAAGATTAACCTCAAATTGATTAGATTTGATGCTCCTCTTAATTATTTTGGAATATTCTTAAAGTGCGTACATCAAAAGTGTTAGAATTTTGGGCAATTAAAGGAATGCGATATGGGACATTGGAAACACTGATTTGAAGCAAACTGTCATAAATTTCTACAGATTCCTATCATATGACGTTAATCTTAAAGTTAATACAGATAATTATAACACTAAAACCTCTTTGAGAAAGTAGACTACGAGTGATTCTTAGTTTCAATATATTGGAGAGAAATTTTAAAATCTTTTCATTTAATTGTGAAATGCGAAAAATGGTTTGTGATTCAGTATTGAGTCGTCTGATGCAGTTTCCATTCGCCATTTTTACATAATATTGGTAATTTAAAGTAACATTATAAATTAAATTTCTTTTACTTGTAAATCTAATTTCAACACCCACTTTTTTAAATTAATGGGGGCATAAAATATTTTGAGATATCCAGGTCGGGATGATGCAAGCAGGTTAATAACCACTAAAGTAGATATTTTCAGTTTTCAGTGGTACCGTACACTTCATATACCTTGCGTTGTCTGTACCTATATTTTAAGGCTGTAATTAAACATTTTCCTTCCAAAAGAAAATCAATCTTGCGTCTCGAAAAACAAATAAGAAACGGCTTCGATTGTATCTTTGAAGATAAGAAACCGATTGGTGAAGTCATAAAATGTAATCGAACCGAAGGCCCCACCCACATGTCTCATGCACGATGCATGACTGTGCTTTCAAGGACTTATACACCTATATAATTAACGTCCGAACTCAGTAGCGCGTAAAAATTCTTGGGTCACTTTTTAGCAGAATTCAAAAGATATTTAATTTTAATTTCCACTTACAATAATTTAATTATTTAATATAATTATATATATCAATTAATTTTCATTAATTTATTTATAATTTTTATTGAAATCGATTGCATAAATCTCTAAAATTTAAGTATAATAATTTGTATATTTGTAACAAATAAATTAATATAATTTTGATATCCCGAAATGCACAATAAAAACCCCAAGTTGAATCAATTCCATACCAATTTTTGAGTCGGTATGTAAATGTAAAGCCCTTTTTTTTATTGATAATTATATTTTTAAATATATTTGCTAAAGTTAATCTTTTCAAGCATTGCTTGCGGTCATCTGTCAAGAAATATATCGAACCATTTTAATCTATGATCTAAATTTCCACCAAATATTTAGGTAAATACTATAGCAAACAAATATTAATTACATATTTCCATTCTAACCATAATCTTCATGACCTGGGCATTTTTGTTTCAATATTCTGACCTGCATATATAAAAAGGACAAACAAAGTATTTCTGTACGTCAATAAGGGTAAATACATGACTTTCAGTTCGGCGTTGACTTGTCAAATATCTTAATACAAAATCTAACTCTCAAATATTCAAAAATTGAATAAAGATAATATATATATATTTTATTTATAATATATATTTGCTATAAACATACTAATATATTCGAGACATTATTTTGTATTTTATGCAATGCTTATAGTTAATGGATATCATGTGATGGAAATGATTTCTGTACTGTGTGTGCTGCTTTCCCTATTACAAATAATGAAAAAGAAACTATGATAAACGTAAAAGCATGTCGATGATCATGGCGGTATGATCCAAGTCTAAGAAGATTAAAAGAGCTGTTTGTCATATAATAGTAGGATCGCAGGTGTCCCCCGCCTGCCTGTTATTATATATCGGGTAAACGTAATAAAACGAAGGTTTAATTACTCTGGAATTCATTAAACTTATCGTCCAAATAATCTTGCTCGAAAACTAATTCAGCTTAATTTCTGACCATTTTTGATGATATCTGTACAAATATATTTCAATCTGATAGATATTTTAAAACAAATTGAGGGTTTTGATTTTATAACATTGTACATTGTTATGTTTAATATATGTATTGTAATCATTCACCTGTTACATGTGTGTAACGAGCATTTTGTAATTGTATATTTGTAACAAATAAACAAATAGAAATTTTTAGATAGACAGTTATCAGAAACCTTTGCAAATGACCTACCTAAAATCGGATCACATAAAGATCAGGCCCCCTAAACCTAACCATGCTTCATGGGGAACCGTATCTTGAAATGAAAAATCGAAAAATCAAGTAATTCCTAAAACCTTTTAAATGAAATGTTTAAGTTCATTTCGAAAGAAGAAAGGCAACAGCGATGAACAATCAGAAAGACGTAAATATAAAAATTGATAAGAAAACATGAACACTGTTGAAATGAACTTATTATCAACTACTTTAGGCTTAAAGTCAGTTCATATTTTGGAATGTTTGCATGCATTTTCGTTATCATTCGGAACCTTGTCTTGTTTTGACAGTAGATTATCAAAATAGGCAACAAAATAAAAATAAAATAAAAATTTTGGTTGTTTTGAAAGATCTGACAGATAACACTGATAATCTGATTCGTAACTGCCACAAAAAAATATTTTTCTCTATTGAATTACTTTAATATTATAATGTGTTCACAAAATTGGTCGTAACTCGGCATTCAATATAGAGTTTTCTTTATAAATATTTCTTGTGATGCTTCCATATAAAATAAGCTGCATATTATAGGTCAACCCCTCCCAATGAACTCTATCCTGAAGGGTGAAAACCGAAAATACAAGAATGAATCGAATGATATTGAGAGATTAGTGAAAAGGGTAAATGAGAGATCGATATGAAAGAAATCGTAGTTCCCTATAGGGTCAACTTGGGTCGATGCGACGTGACCTGACCACCACACAATGTCAGCTTTTATATTTAATGAAAAGCAGCCATATTGAAGCAGCATCGGTTTGCTTTATATAGCTACGGTATGTGTATAATCGTTACCAAACCATGGTTGGTATTAACCAGATCAGGATAATGACAAACAAGATTACTGTACTGTCCGACCACGGTACATATGGAAATTTAATTACGGTATATATTTATAAAGTTAAGCTGCACCATATTTAGATTATCTGAAGATTCTTAATTATAAATGACATATATAATCTTCAGTTTTTCAAAACAAAGCAAAATTTATCTTGAAATTTCATGTAAATTTATTTTGCCAAATGGAAACAAGTTTGGAATATATCGGCGTCGTGTTTTAATCACCAAGTATTACTTGTATTTTTGTAATATTAATATTCGTAAAAGCTTGAAATATATGCATGAAATTGTCACACATTTAATCTATTCATCTGAAACGAAATAAAGCTCGGTTTAGGAGTCAATAAAATGGAAATACTAATTATGGTTGGTTTCTTTTCTTAGGTGCAAGATTGCATCGCGGTTTTTAGGCAACCGGGGCCAAGATTGGCTGGTTGATTTGGACCTCCTTTGCGGTTTTGAAAATTCCTTTTGCTAGATCTTATTTTAAATCTCGTTCATTAAATGCTTTTAAACATTTACAAAAACAATTTCTTCGCATGGCAACAATTATTTGTCAATTTGACATCCATTATAATGTTTAGATAAATAAATGTTGACTATAAAAAAGAACTCATTTATACAGTATTTAATATTTATGAACCTTATTTTGTAATCTACTATGAAAATAAATATTTTAAAGTGATTAATAATCGTAAGGAATTAATTTTTACCTAAAAAGATGTAATGCTCAATTTTGAAAATATTTTATTTTTTCTTGCATTCCTTTGTGACTTTTGCAGCCTTCCCACGATTTATTTGGAAGGACACATTTTATGAATAGGCCTCGTGAGGCTAACTAAACCCGTATTTGAGCGACAAGTTCTTTCCGAAGTCAACCGAGGTACAACCTCACAACCCTAACCCCCTACGAGCTCTCCTGCAAGGCATTAAAACAGATTCTTCTCCATTGAAAAAACTACATAATGCGTCGAATCTAATGACTTGCACGATTATTGAAACTGATAAGTTCAGGTTTTCAAGTAATAATATGTATATAGGTTTCTATTAGTAATAGACAGATAAAATAAATGAAAATAATTATCTTATGCTAGTTGCAATTACGATCTTATTAGAAATTAAGTCACTAATTTACTGCTTGTAATTCGAGAATGCCATAGAGTTTTACATGAACTTGGGCATGGAGCCATGGACAGGCAAATACATCAAATTACTACCAAGAATTAAATAACATTTATTTCACTGTTCATCTTATTGCATACGTCATTGGCTTATAATGAATAATATAGCTTTCGAAACTATTTCCGGTAAACCTTGCATTTGAAATCGTTAATACTTAGGCCTAACCGAGCCTGCATTTGCTAGAACGGTTAGGCTTACCCGCTTGCAGTTAGTTGCTCGGCCAGGCATCCTGCTGGTTAAAGACAAAAAATGATACAATGGCTACCCGCCTTCCATCATTATCTGTATTCTTTGTCATAAATAAACGAATAGCCGAGGGCATCAATGTACTTTTGATGTAAATGTTGTTAATCTTTCGGTTTATTTATTATTTAATCTTCAATTATTACACACATAAGATATAAAATATGGGGATTTTATAAACTTTTGAAATAAACATGTTTTTAATTTCACTCTGATCGATGTACAATATTTAAACTAATAGTTTAATACTAAATATTGGAATATCCAAAAAAAATATTTAACAAATATTTACCTAAACATATGCAAGTTTTCCCTGCAATTAATGCATTATTGCAAAGCAGAAAGAGCCGTAGAAAATACTTCACGAAATGAAAGAGAATTTTTGATGCCATATATATAAACATATGATATTGGACGTCCTGATTTCGTAACCTTTACCATTTCATATTATTAATATATATAATTTCTAAAGCTTCTTTTTAATCTGAGTTACATTATTAAACATTGTTTTAATCAATATACATACACTGTATAACTAAGGAACGTAAATCAATATATCCAGTTTGATATCGGGCTGCTTTTTTCTCGTAGCTTGAAATACATAAACATCGCATTGCATATAAAGTGTATAATTAAGCCCAAACTATTGTAAACCGAGCAGAATTCGCCCCTAAGGTAACACCATTTATTACAGAACTAGTTCTCAACTCACAAGGGCATTCAACCAAAGCTTTCGGTCCAATTTTTTATTAAACACAGACGGTATTCGCATACACTTTAAAAAACTAAATTTGATCACTGATATCAATTTAAAGGAATTATCTTTCCTTATTTCAAATTTCTCTTACTTGTTGTGATCTTGAAATTGATATAGCTGGCTTTAGTTGTTTAGTTGTGGGAACTGTTGTTAATGAGAGAGGAAGGTCATTTTACATCCTCGCTGCTTCTGCATATCACGTAAGGCGTAAGCGAAGGAAAGTCTTTCCCAGAAAAGATTAAAATCATTGCAGTTAAGTTACTTTAATTAATTTTTATAACTCAACACATCATTAAATTATATTCATTTACTGAGATTTTTCCAATATAATTTATCAAATTAATCAGACAAAGGAATAATGGATAAATAATATCTTTAAAGGAGCCTATTCAAATGAATATTTCAATAATTATATACTCAATTTATCAAAATAGTTCGTGAATATTTAAAATACAATATTTTTTGTTACCAATTAACTGGTTCCATTTTCTTATCCTTATCTTTCTTATCATATTGAAAGAATCATTTATCTTATTCAATAATATAATCATTAACTTGGTTCACAAATTGAAAATGTGAATATAAAAATAATCGAATTAATTATTTTGAATATTAAAAGTCAGATGCAGAAAATAAAGCATATTGACAACTTACAAGTTATAGCTGTTTGATTTCTCTTATTCAAAGATTTCTAAATATTGATATTTGATTCCTTGTAGAAAAATACTTTTCAATTTTGTAGATACAATCTTTATTTTTCGATATTCCGATACCTATATTATTACGTCATTTGCAATTAATTAAAGAATATATTGGTTTCTCAGCAGTTACTTTGATATAATGAAACATATTTATTACAATAAACCTAGTTACAAGGATTGCAATGGACAGGTAACATAAAATAATAATTTATAAATAACAATTTGTAAAGAGGAACAACTACATAAATTTAAGGCCTATAGTGATCTTAGACAAGCCATTCGTCCCCAGTGTGAAAGGAGCAATCTTTAATATCCTATGTGTATCCTGAGCTCAAATCATAAATGTATATGTAATTGCACAATTTATAAATATCTGTACACATAAATAACACCCCTAATATACAAGATAGAGGAGGTTCAATTTAAAGTATATACATTTTTTAATGTTAGATATGAGTCTAATTGTAAAGACAGTTTGAGTTTTTCTATAGTTACTGTCAGCGTTGCAAGTGCATAATCATAATAAAGTTATCATTTTACTGATGCAAAATGTCATTAGAGTTCATTAAAACTGTTATCAAGCAATGAAGGTTCGTTGTGGTTGCAAATTTCAATGCATGACTGCATTAACATAAAAGTTTATTTTATAGAAAAGTTCTTTGTTGTAAATTATTCCATATAAAATTACTACAAACTTTCTAGAAGCGATTGTTGAAACTCAAAAGTGTTAAAGACTAAAGTTCGACAAATCAAATTTATGATGACTTTCCATATTTATTTATACAAGAATTCGATTTTATACTCAAATCATATTCATGTGTGATGAATCAAGATTGCCAGAGAGTAATCGAATATGATTTAACTTCATCGATGATTGGGTTTTATTTATTATTTCTTCTAGAAATTTTTGTATTTTGCTTGACTTTTTGTTATGATGTTCCTTGATTGATCCACAACGTATTAATGTTACTTTATTACTTAATGCCGAACACGAAGTCACATTGAAAATATTTTAAACGTATTAGATTATATGCTATTCCAAGAATAGCAATAGGGTTCTAACTTCTAAGACTATTCATGCCATACCTATAACCTTAACCTTAAAATAACCTAACCAAAACCAACCTAACCTGACATAATTTATAATTAGAGACAGAATGTCGGGGCTGAATGGTCCGGTCATTGGTTCTGGACAGATAATATAAAATAAATTAATTCTATAAATAAATTGTCAATATAATAATTCATAAAGACGCGAAACTAACGTAATTCTAGAGATAAGTTCGTATTTATCCTCTAACGTTATCAGTTCCATAGTGGACAATTAATTGTTTATCTTCGTTTTTATTGACGACACATGAACGTTTATTTATCAATGAGGTTTTCTTCTAAAGACAAAAAGTTCATGAAAATGTAGCTGTAAATTTGAAAATTTATTGAAATAAATTGATTCCATAATATAGTACATTTTGTGTGCGAGATCTCATAGATCTTCAATAATACATGATAATTATGGTTATAGAACTATTTGTCCCGTATTATTAAATAGCCTAAAGCCCTAATCTAACCTAAACTAACTTAAACTAACCCAAATTAACATAAACTAACGTAACGTAAGTTATAATTGGGGACGGAATGTAAGATATAAAGTTAATTAGACATGAAATTGCAATAGATCTTCACCGCCATGTATTAAAATTGAAACTTTTAAGTAACCAAATTGTAGAATTTGAAAATCTATTTCTTTTACAAATAGAAATTTATACAAAAATGCAAAAGTCATACGAGTAAAATGAGGCCATAACACGTACCTAGAATTACTAACTTGGAATGCAAGTAATTCGCTACTGCATATAGAAAATATCAATAAATAAAAATTGGATAATCCGCAATAGAAGCATCAAATAGCTCGGGGTGACTTCAGTAGCCATTTATTTGATTCCAATTTAGACGAATATAATGATGGACGTGGCACGACTTCCATTCTGAAATAATTTCCGTAATTGTAATTCGGACAACTGATCATCAACGATATCATCAAACGTCAATTGGCTAACATGAATTCGTTATCCAATCAATGGGTCTTTAGAGTTGCTGTTGATACGGAATTAGATAAAAAACTTTCGTGATACAAAAATTAAAATTAGTCACTATTTGGTCTCGGAGAACATGATTGAGAACTTATTTACGATCTTCGACTCCTGAATTGACACGCGTCACGAGGAATAAATATCCCAATGAACACACTTTTGTATGGAATAATATGTATGACCTATTGTGCATGTTTCTTTTGTTACGGATTACTTACATAGAATAAGTTAAGATAAAAAGTAGCGTAAGAAAGTTTCGGATAGTTAAAAAGATGTTTATAGATATTATCAGATGCTGGACTATGTTTATTACTTATTCTATAATAGAAACTATGTTTGGATTACAAGTAAGAGTTGTGGGTGAACACTAATTGCTCCTTTTCAAAAGAATCTAGAGTAGAAAATAAAATCTCAAATGACTGCATGTTGCGCTTTGAAATTAAAAAATCTTCAAGGGATAGATTTGGGAGAGGCCATTCGTAGAGGGATTCCTGGAGAGCCATAATATGTATCGAGATATTTTGTGAAATCGTCGTCATCTTACACCGTAAACGATCGCTGATTGGTTTAAAATGTAAAGAAAAGTTATTGAACCAATGTTAGTACTGAAAATTATCAGTTGACTAGATAAAAGGAAAAAACGAAACCACAATGATTAAAATTAATTCCTATTGGAACAAATCAGAGAAAAGAGTTAATCAACCACTCATAACGAGCGGTTTTGAATCTATTCTAGAAAAACAAATGATTGAAAACCAGTTCATAATCGGAGTGCAGCTTTTGCAGTGTTTTCCTTGCAATTTAAAGGTCACTGCAAAAAAAGTGGTCAGATGGCTAACTGGAGCAGTTTCAGACTGGAATCAAAGGCGAACGTGAGTATCTCCAACTGGGAATTCATTTCAGATGACTAGAATGCGTTTGGATTTCAACCAAATCTCGACGACGAATCAACTTTCGGCGCTAAATTGCGATCTAATTTTCACTCTACTGGTTTTTTATCTTTTTCCTTTTAGGATTTTATTTATATCAACACAAAGCTGACATTTATTTTGCCACATTCCGTATCGAGTCCATTCTCAATTAAAACAACATATAGGTATCCGCCATGCATCGGATGGTGCTTCCAAACCTGAAATCCAGATAAATGCTGCTTAGAATCGGCAGTGCATGGTGAGACTCCACCCAAGGACAAGATCATTTAATCTGGCTTGATGGAAACAAAATTAGTCCTTTTCTGGTAAGAGAGAACAAAATGTTTGAAAGTCTTCCTTATGTTTTCGTATTTATTAGCAGCCGACTCGCTTACGAAGGTCTACAGGAAGTTACTTGATCGATGACTGAGATAAAGAATCACAATATTGATATTAAAATAAATAGATTTTTATTTCTAATTAACACTTACGCCGATGACTGCATGTCGTTGACCAAAAAAGTGTCTCTTTGCAAAGACTTCCCCAGTTACAAAGATAAGAAATCAAGATAAAAACTGATGAAAGGACGTCCAAGTTACAAGAAGAAAAATGTAGCTTCATACACCAAATTTGCTTACTTCTAGTCAGTAATCGATGTCTGATTGGTGTAAAGATTCTCTTGACTAATAATCAGTTCTAAATACTGATTAATGGTAAAAAAAAGCAATTAAAGAAGAGAAACTGAAGTCTATATGTAATGATATATACGGACAGCGGGGAGTCCAAGTTAGCTTCTATAAAAACCTGTTTAAAGGCCCGCTATTTATCTTCATTGTTACTATAGATAGTTTCATCCTATTTATTATGCTTTAGTTGATTCCTAATGCACATGTCAGATCTAGTTAATACTTTACCTATCTTTACCTTTGCCAATGCCGAAGCAGTTATATTATTAACATATGTGAAGTAACATACTTCTCGGTAATGGGTCGCAGATAACTTCTATCCATTACATACGTCACATTTTAATTTGGATTTAACAATTGGTAGTTGAAATTAATTATATAAATCATCTCTCCATAAATGATGACAATAACAAGTTTACAATCGAAAAAATACTTTTAGTTCAATTTTTCTTGTCCTTTCGACAAAGATCTTTAATAAAATCGAGAGATCCCTGATGTTAAAAGTACCATTATTTATGTATAATCATTTCCAGCCCACGCCTATACTGTAGTTTAATCTAAATGTAGTACATGTTTTAACCACTTTGAGAAGGTTTAAAAACGTATTTTTATATGTTTATTTTTTAAATCAAAATATAGCTTTATAATTAACTATGATAACATCTAAACTATTTAATGGCGCTGCCTTGTCTACATTTTTGTTGCAATTTAATGAGAAATGAGAAATGATTTATTGACAAAAAAAATGTTACAATACATAATCGAATAAATACGGCAAGGATTTAGATTTACAAAATAATTATCAGCTTACACAGTTCTTATAATCCCCTTAAATCTATCTATAGTATAATATATAATAATGCCAAGCATATTGGGAGTAACAAAGACTCATCATGCAATCTTAATCAATACGAAGAGTCTGGCTTTGCTATGAAAGTCTAATAAAACAACCAATTTACCTAAAATTGATCGTGTTATATGCAGGACTTGAGGAGCGATGAAATAACGCAACTTTTTTTTAATGCAAATCCTGCTTCGTAGAAGGACTTTCCTCGCACATGCATTATTATACGAAGGTTAATTGGTTCAATGTTACGTAACAATTTTTTAAACAACATTGCATGTAAACTGGAAAATATAGATTCGATATAGACGAATTGAAATCAAGTTATCACCCACCTAATCATACCGACGCAATCGATTCGCGGATGGAGCAAATCCAGCCAATCGGGTGCCTCTATTGCCGAATTTGTCAACAATTAATGATTGAAAACCGCAGGCGAGGATAATAATGATTGTGTTTGATGGGCACTTCCACTACTATTAAGTTGCTGCGGTCTTTCATTCATATGTTCAAATAATGACGTGCAGCCCTGGCTCTAGCTATATATACATGTCCATAGCTGCAGGTCCTCAAGCTTGTGTCACCCCCAGTTATCACAAGAAGATTAGAAGGGAAGCAACAATAATCAGGGTTCTCCTTATAAGATCAACGGCACCTTGCAACTCCGCAGGCCATAGAATCCGTATTCCTCCATTATTCTAGGGCATTCCTTTTGCTCGTTTCTTTAAATTGGACTTTTAGGCATTATGCAAATTTTTATTGGATAACGGATCGTTATTTAAACATTTTTTATTTTCTTTTGTTCTGACACCGCATGGTTGAATAAACATTTAATCCAAATAATTAGTCAGACCGATTAGAATCACATCATTGAACATGCATGTGAAAATTGATGTTTGTAGTATATTTATACACAGTACATTGCACTTATATAAATAATGTTGGAGCTATTAGAGATACCAACTCGATATATTTTTGGAAAACACGTGTGT
>JAJNBT010417906.1:0-11724 GCA_028455955.1 Notopais sp. p TS-2021 | reverse complement strand
ATTATATAAAATGAACTTCGAACTTTTAAAAAGACAATATAAAAATAATTTATTTTTTTAAATATATATATATATGTCTTATAATTTAAAATAATGAAGTTTCAGTCTGTGATTTCGCGAACCCACTGAGAGGGTGCCGCGACCACCAGAAATCCTCGGACCACAAGTTTGGAACCACTGCCGTATAAAATACCTGGATCAATTGAACAATTGTCCTTAGTCGCTATTTTATTATTCATTAGATAAGACAATAGAATAGAACATGTACAGTGTACGAAATAAACATAATCGAGCATTACTTAGAGGAAAGACATCTTGAAATAGAATTAAATTGATACGCTGGAGACACAAAAATGACGCCATCCTATATATGTAAAAAGACTTTGGTATCCAAAATCATAGAAACGAAAAAGGATACAGCCTTAAGACTATACTTGGCCCTGAATTGTTTTTTAATTTCATTATCGGTATCTAAGTTCCAATAAATATTTTCAAATTTTTATTTATTTCTTCTTAAATACCTTATTGATATTATGTAGTTGTTGTAGGGGATGTCCGATATATTTTAAAGAATACCTTGCTTTTTACAGTCTACATAAGGTATTCGTAACTTTCACTACTGCTACCGTTTTTACCAATGGACCAATTAAAAAAGAATCAATTAGTGAACTAACTAACCAATAATACAGTTGGAATTTTGACAATTGAGGCACAAATAAACAAACAATGATTAAGCTCCGCAGTCTTTATCTACGTACGGTATTTTTACATATTCTTCAAAATCTACAGTCAGTAAGTAGTCCTTTCTGCCTATACTTATTCTATTATTCAGTGATTCAGTACAGCTGTACACAGAGTATCTCTATTGAAGCAATGTATTTCTGTATTAAAAATTAAATAGTCGTATATTTTAGTTTTGGTAAATATATATTTTCAAGAAAAAGGTAAAATTATTTACTGGCCCATGATAATTTCAAAGTGGGTCACTAGATGATCCATAGATGATAATTTGCCGACCACTGGACTAGTACATCAAACTGATTTAAGCAATCAACAGTCCCTCAAGTAATAAAAAATAGTATTAATTTCATTTGACATTATTATTTTGTACTTTTTATAGAAATTACTTAAATTTCCTGCAGTTTGAATTGTATGATTACTATTTACTTTTATCGGAATATATCATACTAGCAGAAATACCCGTCGTTGAGTTGGTTTGAGGCAGACTATTTATTTTTCAATAAAATGAATTGAAAAGGAGGGGGAAGCCCCCAAAATTTGGAAATAGCTAAATTTCATTAAAAAAAATTTAGACTGGGGATAGAAAGATTGTTCATGAAATTTTTTCATTTTTTTCATAAATAGAAACTTTGAGAATTAAATTAACTCTTTTTTTTTTAAATTAATTTTATTTTAATCAGTTATTCACGATTGCTTTCTAAAAGTAATTATTTGACCCCCCACAAGATTTTCAATATTGAAGTAGGAATTTCTCATTTTTTATATTATACAAGATTCCGACCTTGAAACTATCTTGAATAAGAGAAATTCCATAATCTATTAAAATATATATATTTTTAATTTATTACTGTTATTTCCAGTTACCTTAAAGTGAAATAAATTAATATAAAACACATTTTAAATCAGTAGAACTTTCTGTATATTCGGAAAATGATTTTCCTTATATATTGAGAAATAAAAAAGTTTTAGCATTTAAAATCTAAATTATAAAATTTCGTTAACAAACAAATGGAATTTTAAATCGTTTCAATTTCGTTATATTTTATCGATTTTGTCATTAATTTTGTTATTGAAGATACTAGATATCCAGGATTTTTCTTTTTACAACGATAGATGGCAGCATCTTTTTTATTGTTTATTTCTTAAAAGTTTATTTAATTTCAATATAATACATGAAAAAATGTCATATTAAGGATAGTGTCATATAATTGTAGAGTTACGATATATAGTTTAAATAAAAAATTAAAAGACGAGTGATACATTTATTTTTTAACATCTTTATTGACTAATTCTAAGGTGATCAGTAAATTCATCTGCGGAAAATTCTACTATGTGTAAGCTGGGGGAAACACCAGATGTCATAACTAAATTCATAAATAGGTTAGGTTAGGCTACTTGAAAAATATGAAAATGGAAACTTTACAATTTTTAAGAAATATTGTGTGTAATTTACATTAAGCCTAAAAATATAATAATTATTCATATATGTCAACTATTTAACTTACATTGAACCTGATTCTTAGAAATATTATTTGTTTTTTATTGATAAAGAAATATCCAATCTTTACTTATTTTTAACTTAAATTAACCGAAATATTGACTAAATTTGGTGGAATTTACAACAGGGCGAATTGACTGCTGTTAAATATACCTAGAACTAATTCTAAACATCTCAGAAATAAAATCTATTGTAAATCTCTTCACTAAGTAAAGTAATTAGTAAGTGAAGAAGCTGTGTACCAAATGATGTAAGTCAGTGACGTTACTGGAAATAATATTTGACAAATGCGATTGATTGTCCAACTTAATCTATTTTCTCGCGGCTTTGATGGAGAAAGACTTTTAGTGGCACTCTTCACTTGAATAAAGGAATGGTAGGAGTCCTTCGATGGAACTATTTGATGGCTGGAATCCTGAAAAGAAATATAAATATAAATATATGTCTTGAAAATGCCAAAATAAGAATACAAAATACTTCACGCAGATATTCATAATTAGAGTTTAAAGAAATTCATAAATCAGTACTCACTCTGTAGAAGTTAATTATAGTGAGAGCGACAGTTATCAGGAAGAGTACAATAATGCAGAATATACACCACATATCTACTTTTTTCAAGTAAACAGTTTTTGGAATGGAGTCAGTCACCTGAAAAATGAATTTTGTATGTGTGTTATGTGTAATACTGGTCACATCTCTCTATCAGTAGGTAGATACACATTATACAGGAGTGACTATACTTATAAATGAATATATTTATTCTAGAACTATGATTCATTTCACAATGTCAACCGAAATAAATAAAGTTTTAAAATAGTATATGAATACGGAGGTCAGTAGTTGAACCGCTGGCTACAATGTGCCAAGGAATTAATGTTTCTATGTCTTACATTCGTCCCAACATTCAAGAATTCATAAAAAACATCGAACTCAATTACTATTCGTCGCAAATTATAAAATTATATAACCTAACATAGATTTAGTTCCCATATAAGAATAAGGATATTGAAGCAATAGAAAATGTACAAATGAGGGCAACAAAATTGGTTCCATCTTTTAGTAATTAATCATATCAAGAAAAGCTAAACAAAACTAGACATACCAACAACAGCGTACAAAAGATCTTATAATTATGAATGACATCCATGACATACAGGTTTGTGGAGATGTTTTTACATTTCATTTCATAATGATTGTATGATAAGAGATCATAATAAAAAGATTTATAAGGAGAGGAGGTCTAGAATCTAGATTAACCTAACGTAAGTATTATAATATGGTAGTTAATAGTTGGAACAGCCTTCCAGCTTCAGTGGTGAAGACTGACAAAGTCTTAACTTTTTGAAATAAAACGGGATAAAGGTGTGGACCCACCAGGAGCAAAGGTTTGATTATATGGAAAACTAAGTACAATACTAATTTCAACCAAATCCAAAGCAATAAAATATTGAAGCTGAAGACACAGCCTCTTCCAGGAATCATCTGTGAATATAACCTAATCTAACCTAATCTAACCTAACCTAACCTAATCTAAGCTAATTTAGGCCAACTTAACTTTAATTTATAATTTGGCCGAAATGTCTGGGGAGTTGGGACGAAGACTCGGGTTACCCTCAATAACACTATTTAATAGCTTTATTATTTTTTAAATTGTTATGAAATGTTCTACAAAAATTAAGAAATGTGCCAGAATATATTTCTTTCTTTTAAATGTGCCGGGAGCTTACTTAGATGGGTTATAAGA
This sequence comes from Notopais sp. p TS-2021, assembly GCA_028455955.1. Lineage (NCBI taxonomy): Eukaryota > Metazoa > Arthropoda > Malacostraca > Isopoda > Munnopsidae > Notopais > Notopais sp. p TS-2021. Next base: position 7,741 of record JAJNBT010417906.1, on the reverse strand, counting down.
ACCAATGGCAATCCGTGTTTAATTAATTGGTTATCCTGAATATAATAACCAATTCCCAAAATGTGCCTATAATATATATAATGGAAATACAAAGACACCGCAAGTATAGACAACTACAGTATAAACTAAAGTTAGATACGGACATTTTAATAATACGAGAAAGTTAATATTAATACATCACTAAAAAAGGAGGACTGGACAAGAAGAGCTGTTACTGAAACCATGATTCTCTCATTGAAATCGTTGATGGCGAAGTAAAAGGTCAAGTAGCCAATGATGAGCATCAGAAACGTTGGGGCGAAAGTGTTGGACACATAATTGGTCACCAGGTTCCTGAATCTCATGTCGATCCTCTGTGAGCTCGGTAACTGAGCATAAAAAGACAAGAAATTAATCTTTGCTAAAGCAAAGAGATCGTTATATCAATCACTTGGAATATCAGTGGTTCCCAAATTCTGTGTCGCGAGATGTAGGTAGGTGCGACGAGAAAATAATAGAATTATATTTAAAATATGTGAAAAATATGAACTGAAATTTTAAATATAAAGTCTCAATAATTAATATAAAATGAAATATAACTGAAAATATGTTGACCTGTCAACCAAACTAAATGCAAATGTTCTTCTAATAATCTAATTTATTCCCGGTCTTTTCAATACAGCAATACTATTAAATTCTGAATCTAATATTCCGCTATAGAAGAAGAACTAAAATTGCATCAAATTCTTTAGTGGTTTGAGCTTTTTATACACATTTATTTCAAAACTATTTCAATTTGCCAAATGCAGAAGTTTTAATCATTTCAATAGCGTTTTAAAAGCTTTTGAGGTAAAGTAAACGGAAGTGAACAAAATATTCATACAGCCAAAACTAATCCTCGCGTGTTATGGTCCTCTATTAAACCTAGTTTTATTAATTTGCCAATAAACAAGAATATCAAGATCATGATTTTTATTGATAAATATGCTTAATTTATTGAGTAAAAATGTATATGTAAGTACTTAATAATTTTCTGTACTTTAAATTATTTATATTTATAGGCTAAAATATATTAATACTTTCTTTAAAACATTTCTTGATACATGCATGCACAAAATGTGCCAAAATATTTTATTTACACTGCAACTAAAAAAAATTTGGAAACCACTGAGTCTTACTTATTTGAATTCATACACGTTATTTTTAATATAAATACAATAATTTAAAATTCCGTAGCAGAACCTCTGATCGAGAGTGTGTTATATTACCTGCCCTTCTCCAATAGTGATGTTTAAAACTTCATATTCCAGCAGACGTTTTTCACCTTTATAAATTATTCCTTGAGAAATTAATCGAAATTGATCTTCTGATCCGCTTTGAAGTTGAAGATTCTTGAAAAATAAAAGCTATTTATATAGACATTATAAGAGGAACAAGTGACAGTAATTTAGTAATAAACAAAAATATCAATATATATATAATATTATTAAGATTTTAAGAGGAAACGACTTTTCATGTTATAATAGCATCGAGTTTTGAAGAATTTTTATGGCGAATTCCGAAAAGGTCGTCAATTCAAGTTGTTGTCAACGTAATAAAAAAACAATAGTACCGTAAAACGAGGTGACTTCGGACGCGAGGTGAATTCGGACGGTCAGGTAAATAAGTTACATTAATTCAATGTAACTTATTTACCTGACCGTCCGAATTCACCTCGTTCTACGGTATACGTACGGTACTATGATTGGGTTATCTGATTCTTCAAAATCGACAGTACAGTCAGGACTCACTTCTCTCTATAGTTATTCAATGACTATATTAAGAACTTGTCTCAATCCATCAATAAATATTAAATTATTTTAGTTCAACTTTTTACAAATTATTGTTTCTCATTTCATCTATTACACACGAGATCGAAATGATGCTATGAACTTTATATCATTTTAAAGACAATTGTCAAGACAGTAGTAAATATTTTCTTTTGTTTTTACTTACCAATTCACAAGTTTGGAAATCAAACGGATAATTTACTAAATCGAATTGACAGAATATAGTTGTTGTATCTCTTTTTTTCCAGACTAAGGTGTTTTCAGATCCGGCAAATCTGTAATCTGTACGGTGAAAAGGTTTATAAATTATCTCACAAAATGAAAGCTATAATATTTTATTCAAAATTATCAAACATGTTCTTATTTATGTAAATTATAATTGAACATCCATTATAATTCAGTTAAATTTAATGGAATCTTCGAAATAATGCATCATCTAACCTAGTGGTTCTTAACGGAAGGGGGGGGGGGCAAAAAATCAAATTCTTTGGGGTGTGAAAGTAGACGATAAATTCAATGAAGGGGGCGAGAATTTATTTAGACAAAGATTAAAAATAATTAAGAAAACATGTTCAATGTTCAAAAAAATTCTTAAAGGGTGGTCAATAGTTAAAAAATTCTAACCCATCTTAGTCATTTTTCAGTAACCTTGTGATGTTTTATGTGACTTGCTTATCTTATGGCTATAATCTATATAATTTAAGAATATTATTTTACATTGAGATTATAAGAAAACTTTTATTTGGTCCGCTGCCTAAATATTCAGATTTCAAAATATTTAATATAATTGCTCAATTCCAATTTTATTAAAATGGTAAAATAAAGTAGACTGTAATTGCATAATCAATTCACTTCTAGATTGAATTCTTTAATGAAATCGTTATATAGATCAGTGTTTATAAACCATTTTTAGACAATCCCCTTTATAACTTTAAAAATCAAGACACTAAATACTGAAATATTTAAATATTTTATAATACGAACTCGATAGTAAATATTAATAATACAACTGATTATTATAGTTTATTATTGATATTTAGTTATTTACTTTTTATTATGGAAGATTTTGATTAGGAAGATAGATAAAAATCAAATATTGTCATACTGCTATCATAGTTTTTATAGTTACTGTAAATTTTCAGTCTGTCTACTTATATTTTGACTGATAAAATCAACAATAACTTATTTTTTATCTAAAATTTGGCTAAAAATAAGTTTTAAAACAGATTTAGAAATAAGGCTATGTCCAAATCTAACCTAATATTTACCTTCGTTTAGATATTGATCGTCATCGGGCAAAGGATCAGATTGCTTCTCAATAGTAAAGATAGAAAAACGTTCATTAACGTCACAATAGGTAAAATAAGGCCCAGTTACAGTGAATGTAGGAACCCAAATGACTTTATCAAAATCATTGGCTTCATTTTCTGCTGTGTTCCGTTTTAGGTTCCTATACATTAACCTTGGATCCTTCCACTTGATAGTTGTGTCGATTTCTAATACCACACGAAAAGATTCAACATTAAACTCGAGAATGTTAAGAATTTCAATATTAATCGTAATATTATTCGTAGCTACGTTGTCTATTGAAGGCGGAGGAATTTGGGAAGAATACTTTGGAGGCAAGATAAGAGGATGACAGTCTTGTTCGTCAGATTCATCTGGACAATCGAATCTGCTATTGCATCTGAGTTCTAATTTAATACAAGATCTGTCATTGCAAGAGAATTCTCCTTGTTTGCAAATAGTTAATTTTAAAATAACCGAATTCAGTTGACATACATCGTTATTGACTGTCCAGTTATTTCGTCCTGTTGCATAATCCAATTCTGAGAGACGATTCATTTCTGCTTTTAAGCCGGGCATATCGACTCGTTTAATTTTCCAAACTTGGTCAACTTTATTGTCACCAGTCGACGGAAAAATTTTAGAGAAGAATAATCCTTGGAATTCATTTCCTTTACCAGTAGGTGAAATAAAATATTTCCGATCAAATAAAGATTTATGACATAATCCCCTTAGCTTAAAAATCGGAACATCTTTAAATATACAGACTGTTTTCCTTCTGTCAGAGCATTTTCTCATCAACCATTTCGCATGCCAGACGGGAGTAGTCGACTCACAAGCGTATAATGTAACGCAACGAAATTTCTCTAAAGGTTTCCTTTCTGTTATCGCGAAATTTGTGAAATTGACTTCATTGTTACTATTAAAATGTTGCCAGGTTTTATTGGAGGGCGAAACTCTAGCTCCGAGCCATAAAGCGTCATTATAATAAGTCGTTTTAGACTGACACAAAAAGGAGTCTTTGGACTTATTAAAAAGTTCTTCATTTTCCATCGAAGAAACCGGTAAAGTAAGTTGGCCCCCTAGCGATTCACAAAACAATTTAGTATTGACAAAGGTCTTTCTTTCGCCGTAGATTTGATAAAATCGTTTGATTTCGTTGCAAAACGATCTTTGTTCAACTTCTACAACAGAAATATTGTGAAGTTCGAAGCTGGTGCTCAAGTTCAGAAAGTTTACAATTGAAGACATCGCCGAAAACTTAGCTTGACACACAGAAAAACTTTTCATTTCTTTAATATCTAAAATACCTCGGAAAAGAAAGAAGTCTGCTATCTCTCCGCTGATGCTTCTGTATGGATTATATTGCCCTCCATATGAATCTTGATCTTGTCCTAAAAGTAACGATCCTGAACCCTCAAGACTAGTTCCTGTGTGATTTGCATCTTGCGATGTATCCACTATGGTCAATACTTGTCCATTATTCGTCAGTACATAATTATGATTTTCAAAATCTATACTTAAACAAATTGAAATCCAAGAGTATATCGATACTTCCATACTTGTAGAAGTAATGAACCGATTATGACAACAAGATACGTCCAAAGATTGCTTTTTGACGCTAATTCCTGTGTCAAAAAGAAATACATTATTGTTTTAAGATTTTTTTATGATTTATTTAACAATATAATAACACAAAATTTAATTGAACTAAACTAAAGGGCCAATAATTTATATTTAAGAGATCTAGGCATTAAATACGGTACTTATATACAGCAATAAAACTAACAACAAAATATCAAGATCGTACCTACGTAAAGCTCGTTGTCAAAATCGTCCAAAGAATAGGAAACTAAAGTACTTTTAGTTCGGGCTTGTTTCAATTTTACTCTCAGGCAGAAAGAAAATACTGAAATTGTCGGAATTTGGTCTGTGTATCGTATATAGCTGTCGGCTGTCATTTTTCCATTCTCTTGAAACTTTATAACTAGAATCAATATTATTTATCCATTAAAGCTTCCACAAATAAGTAAATTTAAATTAAAATAGATCAAATATATACACTATTAATTCAATAAAACTCATTACATATAAAAACTGACTATAAATAAAAACTTATTTAATTACTAACCTGATACTGAATCAGTGCAAAAAATCACAAATGAAAGAATAACTCCAAGTATAAGAAAGTTGCAAGTAGCCATTTTCTAAATCTTCATAGAAAGAGCAATCAAGCTATACTGAACATACCTCCGTAGGCAATGTTGTATAAATCAAGTAGAGAATAGCACCCTTGAATGTTTTATATATTGCAAGAGTCACCAAATTGCTACTTGATAAATAATAACAATACTTTGGAGAAAATCCATATTTTTACTTTGTTCATTTTTTATAGAGTATTGAATGCATCTGAGGAGTATCTTTGTTTACTTCACTATTTATGGAAATATATATAATTTGAGACTATCGTGTTATTCCATCAGGACTCAGGTACTCATTACTTATTGATTGACTCTATCGTGACAATGAAATATCTTTTTAGAAATATATTTATCTTTTCATAAATATTAGGTTAGATCTTGGAACATTTTCTATTTCTGTAGTGGTTATTCTTTGAATTGCACACAATTACCGTAATTATATAGTGTAAACTAAAGTCTTAAATTTCTTTGTTGTTCTTATAACATACGAGATATTATTTCTCTATTGCTATTATTAGCCAAAACAAATTAACTTCTATAAATATTAACTTTAATTGATAGTTTTTTTTATAGGAAATAATTATAGTATAATATATCTTGACTTTTTCTTTGTTTTCTTTATTCTTCCATCCTGCATATATTATGTTAGGAGCTTAATAATTATGTACCTGTATTTTATATAAATTTCTTGATTTGTAACCAATCTTTAGTATTTTGTCCATAAAATAATGATTTGCGGAACATTTAACGATGACAAATCACTGAATTAATGGAAAATGAATGGTCAAATGATAAATCTTGTGGTTTTTAGATTTAAAATTTCAAAATTATAAAAGATAAATCAAATTGTAAATATAAATGGTACCGAAATGAAATCAATATACTACAAGCCTTATTGAGAAATCTGAATGTTCTCATTAAAAAATGTAAGAAACAAAAAATGCATATATATAAATAGACCATTTATTATATATGCTTTTTGTATGTGTATTAGAGTCAGCCAAACCATTTGTCGAAATATATTATCTCTATAATATGCGTGTTCTATCTACGAGAAATATGTCTAAATATGTAATCCAAAAGAGAGTTGTTAAATCTGCTAAATCGATATAAATATGACCAACATTTATTTAATTAGTCAATACACGTCAACTGAGATAATTTGGTCGGGTGCGTCCCAGTTTTCCAAGAAAACAATGTTTGCATGATGGGTTGTGTGAGATATGGGCGGAAATCAATTTTTACACAAGAATAATGATTGACACTCTAATTCTGGATGTCTAAAATGTAGAACTTTTGGAAATTGCCATTTGTTAAATGCTTTATATCTCGGTAACTAACAAAGATAGGACGTGTTTTTGGTGTTAAAATATAGGGACAGGTAAGATGTCTAATTTTATATCATCCAATACATATTTCTCTAAAATTAAAATGTACAAAAAGTTCCATCTCCGATTTTAATTATTTTTTATGAATGTAATACGATAGTATTAACAATGCCTGAAAGTGACAGAATTTTGATTTTCAAGATAAAAAAAAGTTAATCTTTTTTTTAATGAACGTAATTAAGGTAAAAGTTAAAAAGTTAAAGGACCCGTAACATCGCTTTCAATGAAAATTTCAAAATTTAATTCTCTAGTTAGTTTGTCAATGAAAAGTATACACCATTTTCAATCTTTATATATTTATTTATCATTTTTAATAGATTTAATTCAATATTTTTAACAATATGAAAAAGAGTTGGTATTTAGATTTTTTTAAATGTTAAAATTACCTTAATGAATCGATTTTATAAAATCATGTGATATACCGTTTGGCATTTAAATTATTTAACCTAACCTAACCTATAGTAACATATTGAATATCCGTTTTGAGTTTCAATGGAAAATATCCGGATAAATTAAAAATTTTAAAATCAATTACAGTTTTGTAACAATTTATTATAATTATTACAGTAGAATAGTATGCATTATACCAGGGCCCCGAAGGGTTTTCATCCGGCACGATAGTCAAACCTCAAAATTTATAAACAGCAAAGAAAAAGGAGAAAACCTTCAATTCCATTTAAATCTTGAACATGTTCATCACTGAAATTTGATATTCATTATAAAAACATTCCTATAAACATTACGCTCATTTTCTTCAGTGCACCATTTATGAACATCTAAAACCCCTTCTATGGCCGAACGTTGCCAACCCTTGTACTAAGCTGAGAAATCGATAGGGAATGAGAAGACAGGGAAACAATTGTGATGTGTTATCAAACTCTCAGAAACACAACATCATCATAAACAATGTTTTTGGGGATGAAAGGCTTCATAGCATGTCGTAGTCTACCAGTGTCTCTAATTGGAGCACTGTCCGGGTGTAAGTGATAAGTGATATCTAAAGTGCATCGGGGTGAGCAAGGCGATATCCCGCTGCCTGAGTGATCACTATTCCTTT
>JAJNBT010405138.1:0-13622 GCA_028455955.1 Notopais sp. p TS-2021 | reverse complement strand
GCTGAATCAATCGTTAAGTAGGGCCTCAGTCTATTACTTATATATCTATATCTAGATAAGCAGGCTTTAAACTAACAAAACCTAGCTAATTTATCCTAGATAATTTAATTTAACCTAATATAGCCTCTATGACTCTCAGTTATTATGACAGTTAATTAACTATTTCAAGTCACTATTGAAATACATACACTCAGTTGAGTATACCCGTATGCTGGACCAATCCTAACTACATTTACCAAATCAATTTATTGCATAGAATACCTATATATTCATCCTTTATTACCTAAAATCTCATTCTTGATTCACAATTTACATTGTTGTTATATTATTTAATTTGTTTGATGATGAATTAAAAGTATGTTGAAAATATATTGTACTCAAATGACAAATACATTTCTCTTATTACATCAAGATTTTAAAAACGATATTTTTTATGAATAGTATGTCATGTTAATCATTAAATTTGTATATCTGTATAGAATATTTTTGTGAATATTTATTATTAAGAAGCTAAATTTTGACAATAAATTATGATTTTATAAAATCGAGAAACTTATAAAATGTTTTTAAAAAATGAAGCTGACCAAGTTTTTTTGAAGAGATGAATAGAAAATATTGATTAATTTTAGTATCGTCATATACTATGTTCTCAAATGAAGAAGGTTTAAATCTATTTAAACATGAACTTAAAAGACTTAATGTCATATTTTATTTACTGAAAGTTCGGAGCACAGACAGTCTAATTTAACAGCTAATGAATTCTTTCACACCGGTTTTTCTGAATCCAAATACTGTATTATAATTAAATGAATTGATATTGTTCACAAGTTGTTTTTTAATGTTGTTATTTTTAGTTAAATTTATCGCCGTTATTTTAACACTTTAAAGCAAACAGGATCATAAAGAAATTGTAAAAAAAGCGTTTGTCTATATATACGCTTGCTAGTAAAGCGTATAATGGTTGCACTTGCAAACCTCTAACTGTAATATAAGTAACTGCACTAAAAAAGTTTATATCACAAATGGTTTTCGTTGGAAACAAATTATTCACAATTAAATTTTTCTCTCTAAATGGCTTTAAATCGTTTGATATATATTGATAAACACACAGACATTCAGATTATAGTGTGTTCTATTTAAAATAAATTTGAACTCTTAAAAAATATTTCTTTTATACAATTACACATTTCCTTTCAAAAAGAGAAATGTATTCCTTGATAAATATCCTTCTATAAAGAACTGAAACATTGAAATAATAAATTGAGAATAAAAATTATGTAATAATTTAGTAAATTAACACGTTTCGGATATTAATATATTCATCTTCTCGTTTTTTTCAAGGATCATCAATTATTAAATTACTTGCACTCGAGAAATCTTTCTTACCAATATAATGCTTAGACTTCGAATATTTAACCTATATATCTAATTGCAATTCTACTAAACTGTCTTTTAAATGCATATATAATCAAAAATGACTATACGAAGCGGTTACTTCAATTCAAGATCAGAAATATAAACATATTTTACTTCTAACTAGTTTAGATTATGTATATACAAAATGTATTGGAAATAAAGAATTCATCTAATTTATTAACCACTGTATTTATGTATCAATAAATAGTGGTAAAAATGAATTGAATTCATTTCAATAGTGGCAATCAGATACATGTGAAATACCAAACATGTACAAGAATCTCTTCATAAAACATAGATGGACAGATACAATGCAGATACAATATGAATAAAGTTACTAGTTTATATACTGTTAACAGTTCTTTCTTACACTAACATGGTTATTGCATGCTTTAAAAAATGAGAATTAGAAAATAGCTGAATAATGATTGATTTCAATATATTTTTTAATATTATATTAATTAAATTGCATTTAAAATAGAATATTTCTGATTTATGGGAAATAATAATCCAGTATCTCGCTTGTAAATCATAATCTGACATTCTAGAAATAAGTATATATACATATTTATCAATAATTTTATAAGCTTGTTAGTTATTAATGGATGTATATATATATTTCGATCACTTAAAATCATTGTCCTATTTTAATAATTAGAAACTGTCTTTATTTCTAACCCAAGCAGTTATACTTCTTGACTACTATTTATATTCATAACAAAGATTCTTGTTTTCGAGAGATGCTTGACTGATAAAGCGTGAAAAGAGATGCAAATAAATATCTCGTTTGGTCAGTTTGTAACCCGTAATATTTATGCTTGAAACTAATGGACCTAATACAGAATTAAGACGAGCAAGTTTAGCTTATTCCTGCAGTATCGTAAATAACTGTTAACATTTATTCGAAATTCATGCAACCTGATTTCTGCTTATAGCAACTAATTTCCATCTATATTAATAAAACTAGACATAACAACTGAAGAAAAATGTATAACTGTAAAAATAAATAAAAATCATTGTTATATACTTATATCTATACGACACTAATATATTTTTTATTTAATTTTTGTTACAAATTTATATAGAGAAATCAATTAGCAATACATAGTCAAATATAGGAAGATCATACATCTAAATATAACAAGGTGAGGTACTTCTAATCTACTGTATGAACTAGGGAAAAAAGTGCGCATTGTTATATTATATGAGCAAAAATTGATTAATTGCTGTTGCATTCAGATGACATTATACCATTATGTCTTATATGAACAATACCTTTTTCTGTAGTACATACGGTACCGATTCCTTACGTTGTTATATTTAGTAATTTATGGTATTCCTATACATTTGACTCATGCAATGTTTAGTGATTTTTATATGTTAATTTCTAACAAAAAATAAATGAAGAGATAATGTTATAACAATATTACAGGAACAAACACATTTGCATGCAATCAAGTAACATCAATCAAGTAATCTCTCTATATATACAGAATATGTAACAGGCGCACTGATAATTAAAATTATCGATTTCACCTTAAAGTCATATTGGATTTTAAATCGTAAAGTCTTTATTATTGTTTATGTAATACATATTTTAAAATATAACAGCGAAATTCGATTTTCCATTCTAAACTTTAATATAAAAAATAATTATTAAAATAGATTAAATTCCATGAGAGAAATCCAAAATGGGACAAATAATTATTCTGATACCCCAATTTTTCTAGTGGCCATAAACCTAAACGTGTTCGGTTCCTTTGTAAAGATAATTTTAATAAATAATTTACAACATATATCTGCCCCTTGTCTCTGAGTCAATAAACTGATGATTTGTACATGAAATATCTATAAAACCGTTGTTCATACATAGCTTTATTATGTACGATGGAGTAAATCATCTGTGTATAAATCAATGAAATTGGCCTAGAGGGTTAAATAGCAAAATACTTTCGCTTCATCATAATGTTCCTCATATACGTATGCCACAAGTCTATTAACTCTATTTAATACCACTTGTAATGTAATTAGAATGATTACTGCCAGTTATTACAGTGATTTATTGACGTGTTTTAATTCGTGTTTAATAGATCTTCTATATTAGTTTAACAGCAAATATTTATCTTGCATGAGGGTAGATCAATTTGAGCTAAAATGAAACCTCCAATCAATACCTTCCAGCTATGTTTTATAAATATTTATGCTTGATATTAATTTTAGAAATTTATACAGTGAATGTCCATGATATTAAAGTACATTGTTTAAATAGTGAAAAAAAAATTCATAACACTTGCCACTATGATATATTTGGATTGATATAGAGGGTGAATAAGTCACTTTAATTAAAATTTCTTGTTTATTTTTTTCAAAATGAACCAAACAAACCATTTTAAAAATTGTGCATGTACACTTGAGTATTAAAGAATATTTTTCATCCAAATTTTGAAGAAAAAAATTAATTCGATGTACAATAACAACAAATGTTCATGAACTCGAGGAAAGAATCCGACATTGTTGTGCAAACATTCCGATGAGAATGCTTGCTGATGTTGGGAATGCATTTGATAAGCGTTGGTTCGAATGCTATGGAAAAGGTATAGCTTACAGGTATAAATCTTCCAGTAAAGTATTTCGATCTCATCTGAGCATCGAAATATTCTTTTTTCAAAATTAAGATGTGAAAAAAATATTCTTAAATACTCTATTTTATGTATACCAATTTTGAAAATATTTCCTCTTATCGTTTTAGAAAAAGATAAAACTGAAGGTGTAAAGTGACTTATGTTTCACCCATCCAAATTAAGTGATTTACCTTTCAATTTCTATAGATTTCCTTCCAAATTTAGTAGTACAGGCAGTGTCATAGAATTTTACTTACCTGAATTAGAAAGAAATTTAAGTTAAATCTCTTATCTTCGAGTCAAAGATGTCAATATTAAAATAAACCATGGTGCCTGGTAGAGCCAAGCCTTTGATATTCAATCTGCTCAGTGCCTAAGGTAAATTACCTGTAGGTTATCTGAATATTTTATACACTTATCTGAATAATAATTATAAAAATTATATATATATAATTTCAATGTTTATTCTAATGGAATTAATTATTATAATTTATCTTAAATCGTTTATGTGAAACGAGTGATTGATTGAAATTTTATTCTGTATATATTTACCATAAAAAATACATAAAAGGTAATTATTTTATGACATTCTTCGTTGACGACATAAATAACCCACTATAATTAACTATAATTTATATTATTTTATTACTTATTTTTCTTATTATATATTCGCAGAATTATGATCTATAATTTGCCGAAACTTATAATTAGCAATTGTTTAAAGTTAATCTTAAAATTAAATTCTGATGCAAAAATTACTATGTTAGACTAGATTTAAATTCATTAAAATTCCAATTTTTGCGAGAAAATTGTTGGAATATCTCATATATGATCGTAAATATTTTAGTACTTCCTTCTTTTTGTATGAAGCAAGTCAAGTAATAAAATTAATTATTTAGGTTACTTTTTTTAGGAGTCAGTCACTAATATGTTAATTACAGAATATTATATATTATACTAAATTGCAGTATTTTAAAACCCTTTTTTTAAATAGCATATTTTTATCGATTTAAAATTGTCAACCCTCCAATGAGCTGCCATAGTTTATCAGTATATAGTATTAATAATTCAATATATTTCATTCTATCCAAGTTTTATTCCTATAAACAATGTACTTATTTCATTTTGTTTCTTTGCAATCCTTTTGTAAATGAACGATAATATATGACAAATCAATGAAACCTTTCTGTATCGGAATAAAATGGTCTCCACCAATAGAATAACTCAATTTATAATGAACATAAAGATTTTTTATATGTTTTAAGCTCAAATTTTAAAGGCAAAGTTCATGATTCTCCAATTCAGACTTACTGCTGTGGCACACCATAAGTGAAATATGTTGTAATGTATCTAAAAGCATTGTTATATATATTTATTGAATTATATAATTTGGTAATTGGATAGGTTAGGTTAGGTTAGGTTAGGATAGGTCAGGTTAAAATGTATTTAAATATACCAGGACAAACTGGTCGAAGACTAAGTGTAGGAACTAAATACTTGGATCCATATAATTATATTATATATATATTTAATTTATTCTACTGATTATACTTTTAAAAACTTTATTCAATTGGATTGAAAATGTTTTTATCTTAAAATAATCAGTAACTAATGATATAATATATTAGTATTATTTATAACAAATGCTATAATTAGTAACAAAATAGTATTGAATCTTATAAGAAATATATAACTTTAATTCGAGAGGTTTAAGATTTCTTATCTGGAATATATAGTCTTACATAAGCTAAATCTTTGAAAAATGCCGACTAAAGTCGTAATTTTAACTACTTTAAAATTAAGAAGATCGTATCATATTATTTCTAGAAATGAATCTAAATCTTTATATCTAAAATATTATAATTATCCGTAGTTAATTTGATTATTATTAATAATGTGGCCTCTGCAGTATTTTTACATAAATATGGGTGAAATAGGTTGTATATTTGTATATTTGGTTTCAAATAATTACTTAAGTAATTTATAAATCGTTTCGATTCTTCAGAAATATTGTATCTCAAATCAGAATATTTGTTACATCGAAAGAAAGACTGGTGATCATAACATTACGTGACAGGTTTATCTTCATACATAGAAATTGAATCTAAATTTGTTATGTTTGGTTGTAGTTGATGTGAATATAAATTATACGTAGACGAATTATCATTAAAGGGAAAGGCATAATTTTCAATACTATATATATGCCTTTAGAATCAGAGTCATCCATTTGATATTCAATCGATACAACGACTCCATATATCACCAAACATAACGACATCATAAGACACTTCGTTACCGACCACTTTGTGGTGCTTTTGTCACCCAACCATTTTGTCACATTTTCATTATATATATTTGTATTATAGCTTATATTGTGTGTATGATGAATATGTTAAATGGTTAAAGAATCAAACCTAACATTCATCAGAAGAAATAGTTCGCATGTCTGTACATTTTAGATATTCTTTTTTCATAATTGTATTGTAACTGCTGATGAAGTGGCCGGTAATGTATAATGATTTTCCCCGTAAAAGAGATCACACCCTTTAACAGGGTCGGGGAGGAAGTGTTTCATCGATCAATAAATACACTTTTTCAGCACTTACTTATTCAGGAAACTAAGTCATATTATATACATAAACAAAGTATAGCTACCTTACGGGCGGCATATCTCATTAGCTATTTATAAACGTTTTATGGGACTAGAGGTCTCACAATAAAACATATTTTCGTGTGCTTTATATATCCAATCTTTATCGTAATAAGAATTGCTTTATCTACAGACTCGATTCCTATTGAAGGTTGTTAAAAAGTGAAGTCAATCTACTGGTGGACAACATTTTTGAATACTTCATTCCGATCCAGATCAATTTTACATTGCGAACGAAAATACACTTATTCTGTTCAAGCATTAAATTCTCTCTCTGTTACATTGAATGAATCTTTTTAAAAGATTATCTGATAAATCATATAAACATTAACTACTATGTATATCGGAGTCAATCCTAATTTATACTGTATAAATTTTGATGGTATAAATGAATAGTATAAAAGTCATATCTGGAAGACTGTAAGATTATGTACATATACATATATTGTTAAATTATAATAAAATAATAATGAATTATGAAATAATGCTTTTTTTATATTTATTTATTTGTTACAAATATACAATTACAAATTGTTTCAACAGGTGAATATGATAATTACAACATACTAATGTAGAAATGAACAAAAAGATAAACAAAATATCTGAACAATCTTATAGTTTCAATGTACTGTACAGTATATAACGCCAAGTTCTTTGAAAGTTATAACAAGGACTCACACATCGTATGTGTATTTTCATAAGAACAATTTAAACACATTTCTATTTTAAATACATTCTAAAATATTTATTTTATTAAATTAATAGTGCATGTTACCAATGCAATAATAATTATTTAAGTTCACTTCACAATAATAATTCATGTGCAAAGAAACTCACTGTTTAATTTAAATCATTATGAAAAGTAATCTATCTTATTAATATGAAAAGAACACATAGATTTATTTTCCATTGGTAGAATATCCGATCTCAATACAAATGATACGATGCGCTCATCGTACGATAATCGCCCGTATCCAATCTTGATCGTTCAAAATCACTTAACAGCAAGATTACGATCTTAGGATTGCACTTAGAATCGCGCGACAGATTCAGTCTATATACATTACCATTGATATTGTACGGTATATCAATGACAATTATACGGTAAGAAATGGAATACAAAAGCTTGCTATATTTTTGCGATATATAATATATAAATAAAAGATAACAAATTAAAGACTTGAATAATGATAATTCGTTAGTTTTGGTAAACTTATTTTCATATGATAAAGAAATGCAATAATAAATGTTTAAAATAGAAAGGATTAGAAAATTTTATCCATTTTAATGTAGAAAATAGATTATAAAAGGAATGAATGTAAATGATAGAATTGCGTGTTCAATAGATGATAATTTTTATAATGCTGTAAAAAACAGTGCAATAATGATAGTAATATAGTACGGAAAAGTAATAGTAAAATGATTGATCTGATGTAAAATTTGATAGGAAAATGTTATTAGATGAAAAATATAGATATTAAATACATCATTTACAATTCATGAATTATATTATATTTGCATAAGATGCATTGAGATATGATGAATTACGCTGATAATTCATGAATTGTCTGAAATTAACTGAAAGATTAATGTTATTACAAATCAAAGAAGATCTTCATCGGAAGGAAAAATTTGAATTTATTTTAGAAGCTACAGAATTATTTTGAATTTTTCATGTTTATTCGGTCTATTAGAGAGACTGCATGAGATTACTCGGCAATTTCTTTGTAATTTCTATCAATAACTTTTGTAATAACCTTAACTTTATATTTGTTCTTATTTAAAATTATACATTTAGGACATATTATAGGCAATAAGGGTACTTTTCTGTACAATTTTGTACAACGAAATTGTTTACCGCATCCCATATGCATGCATTGTTGGACAAAAATATACATAATTGATATTTAACGCATTTAAATGTTTCTTAATGTTAAATTGAAAAAAACAACACAATAGTACTTTCTAGTAGAGTTCGATAGTCATAAAAATATCTTAAATTCATGACTGCCAATGACTCTTGTAAATTAAGAAGATATATAGATAATATAAAGAAAATTGCAATGCAATAAGTCATTAAATTAAAGATTATTTTTTATAAATAAAGATTCTGTAAATCCACCAATTAAGATTGATCATTGTTTCACTTGACAGATTAAGAGATAAATTATTGCTAGAAATTCTTTATAATAGACTTCTATTGCATTTTAAAGCATGAGAATAATATATCTTAAATGTCATATTTTATGTAAGATTCTATACATGAGGAGCAAGTTCTTAATAATTAATTACACTTTTATTAACTAATTGATGAGGAGGAGGTTGACTCGAAAGCCGCCCAAAGAACACGTGTAATCATGTCATGATTAATATATATGATAGTCATAATTTCAATCTTTTAATCTTTTTAAATAATTATTATACTCAGTTCTTTCAAAATACTGAAGTCAATCATGGTTTTATCAGTATTTTAACTACATATCATGAACAAATACTATTATACAGGTTACTGCACACGGTAGTTTTAGCCAAAGGCAATTCGTGATTCCATTAATGAATACGTGAACTATTTTTACTTGAAGAAACGTGTTGAATGCTTCTCTGTGAGCTTGAGAAGACACTCCTTCAGGGTAAACTACAGTAACATTAAATAAAATTCGGAATATTTTCAACTTTTAAACCGATATTTTTATATAGTAGCTATATACTGTAAAGCTATGACACTTACCAAAAACTCCTGATCGATTTTAGTCGTGACTGTTAGAAAGATTTATACATTTCTGATTGGCTGACATTTATCCGAAGGATTCTCTCGGAAATCAATTTTTTTGTAAGGAATAAAGTATAGAAATTGCTCACCGAATTTGTCGATTAAATCTGATCTGTTCAAAATTGTAATATAATAATAGTGTTTGAGGTATTATTGCCAATTCGGATACATTTTATACACGTGATTATTGGTACAGAGTCATAGTCCTATGTTTAACAACTTATCAGATTAAACAATTTTGACCTCTGAGTTTAAAGGGTGCCTCAACTTCACATGTAGACAAGATAATGTAAATATATATTCTTAGTGAGGGCTATGATATACTGTGCATGAGGGCCATTATGTTGTATAGGACAGTTGTTCTGCTAATAATTTAGCCCCGCAAGTTCTTACATGACCGAAATGATTAATTAAAGATAAAACTGTACATTGTTTAATATTTCATCAAGATATCTTGCACATGACTTGCAACTAACCTGTATTTAATTCAGACTTGTTAAGCAAGGATTAACTTTGGTAAGCAAGGCGACAGACACTGATTTGATTTGCTCTACTGAAGTGATGTTCACTTTTTTATAAACTAATTCGAGATACGCTATCAGTCTATCACCTACTGTACAATCATCAGGAAAGGTATTCAGTGTACTATAGTCAATCAAACATAAGATTATAAACATGATTATATTGCTTATTAATAGCTCAGTACTTTTAAAATCAAACCATCTTCCATTTTTTAATATCGGTAAATTACTGAATATATTATATACATTTGGATACGTTAGGCTAGTATTGTTAAATTAGTTTATTTTATATTTTTAGAGAAATAATTTGATTGCAAAATATATATAAAATATATTAAAAATATTATATTATAACCAATAATTACACGATTGTTTAAAATTACTTTCATTTACAGTGAAATAAAATTTAATATTAAAATTCATATTTTTTTAAACCAATTAATGTTTTTATTTTAACATTTAATATTATAAATATCTGATATTGTTATTCTTACATGGTGCAGACGAATATTTTCTAGAATATATTTGGTATAAAAATTTCTAATCATGAGATTCTATCAGGTACAAAGTCATAAAATATAGCTTGAAGAAATCAAACAATATAATTAAACTCATTCACTTTTTGCAATACATTTAATATAAACTGAGGTAGAGTTTAAAATCACACTCAGAACAAGTTTAGTTGTAAAATTATATTACATTAAAATATTCAGGTAGTTTTTACACATGTTAAATTTATGTTTACAACTATATTAAGATAACAGAAATGTAAATTTTATGCTTATAGGTCAACGTAAAAGTTAAACACGCAAGCAACGATTGCATCCAAAAATTAAATTTATATCACATATTTATTTTCGTTACCCAAAAGTTAAATCTAATTTATTCAATCATTCATTTGATTTTATACCTTAATTCTACAATATCATTGGTCAATTAATTTCACCAACCAATGAAATCAATTAATTTATTTCATGTATCGTAAAAATATATTTTCTATAAGAACTAAAATCCATAAGCAATTTAAATTATTATCAAGGGAATACCGACTCATAAATTGAATGTTTAAAATCGACAGATTTCTAACGCCCATTGCTTATAGCTGCTGAAGAACTATGACATAATATTATCACAATCACGTAAGTGACATTATAAATCACCGACAATTGATCTATTTTACAGAAACGAGATATTCATCAGACAATTAAGATAACGAGTTTGATTTTAATCTGGATTTTGGATGATTGCAATATTTTAGAAGTCATTATTTAATTAGTAGTTTTAATCGTTTACACGAATTCAAATCCTTTAAACTTTCTACTATATATGGAAAATTCAAATGAGTCTTGATTTTATCCTTTAACTTCAATCTTTATGTAATTAAGATATATAAAATGATCTAAATTGGCGTCTTTATTGTATAAAAGTTGTCAGTTTTCTTTTGTGTTAGACTTTTAACTTTTTTTTAAGTATACAAAGTATCAGTTTAATAATTATCTTATTAAAATTTGTATAGGAATTTACTTATTATTTTATTTAGGAAAGGTTTCATTAATTATTATATAAATACATATCAGAAATTCTGTATATATGTTTTTAAAATATTCTTTAGTTATATTATAATAAATTATGAAACATATTCAAAATGTGTTTGATAAATGATAAATATTTATTAGAAGAATTAAATACACAAGTTGCAGATGGTAGGTTACAATTTCAAAATTGATAATTATTAAAAAGTTTGTACACTGATACATTGTAAATCAGGCATGGGCAACCTGCGGCCGGATAGATGAATTCTTGATGCCCGAGTGTCTTTTGACAATATAATAGGTAACATTCAATTTCAGTTATTGTTTTATGTTTTAAATAAAATTGCGATTAAATATCAAAAAAGTACTCCAAAAAACGTTTTCATTTCTTTTATTAATATAGCGCCACACGAGCCCATTTAATAAATATATATAATGTAAATAATCGGAGCTATTATTAGTTAATATTAGATTAAATTAATATTTTGTTTCGAGTGTAGCCGGAAACCATATGAAAAAAGTAGTGTGCGGCCCCGCAAGTCAAAAAAGGTTGCCCATGCCTGTTGTAAATGGTTCTAATAAAAGGAAATTATTATTCAACGATTGTTGAAAATATAGAAGAAAAAAATAACACATTGGGGATACAATGGTTAATTTCTATTGTTTCCGACCCTGGACAATTTTTAAATAAATAATAGACACTGACCACTAAAATGAAAAATATAGAGTACTAATAGAGTACCAATATGTAAATCCAATCAAAATATAATAATATATATGCTGGTAGATATAATTTATAAACATAAATTTATAAGCATTGATAAATGAAAATGAAATGAATTTCATATTATTGAGATTTCTAATGTTTTTTTGTTTAAGTGCATCTGAGAAATTGCCCTTAAAGCACCCAGTCTTTAAATAGAAAAGCGTGGTTTGTTTTATGAAGTAACAAATTATATAGTTTCAAATATGGCAATTACATCTATGCTTTCATGTTTTTGGAAGCAAATGACTTTTTAAACAATTGCCTCTAGGTTTTTTTATACTAGGGTACCAATATAGTTCTCGTGTTTTATATATGATTTAGACGAGCATAACAAGTGCATGGCAATATTGCATATATGTAAATGAGAAGATAATGGATAAAAAGGTCTGGGTTATCGATTTAAAAAATTCTCAATGTATATTCCTACACCGAACTTAGCACTTCATTTAGGGCATTTGACCTCTCTATAACTCCCAGTACTAACAGGTTCTATCATCTCTTCAAGTCGTGAGGTCCTAAATAAGTGATTAACACTGGAGTTGAGGAATTCTAATGATTCTATTTGCTTCGGGTCTCTCTTTATGATGCAAATATTTATCTTGAGGGCGCACTCACCCAAATCAACAGCCGCCCCCATGCATCATATATATTTTTTATTTTCTTGTTGCTTTTTTTAAAGTGCCTCCAAATCTGTTATTCCCGTTAACTATACATCACTAAAGTACATAGTACGGACCATCAGATTTACATATTTTCTAATGGATTTTTGTTTAAATTGATTTTGTCAAACATCTGCTAATCAAAAATCTTCTTCAATTATCAGACTGATTGATGCGCGAATATTGTTCCGAGTCTAAATTTACAATATTTTTTATTTCAAGACAACTATACTCTATAGATATTATATAGTATGCATATTATGCGTGGATTTAATATAATTCAATGAATTGAGTTTAAGATATTTATTTATTTTTAGCAGTAATTGTATCATACACATATCTAAAATTTAAGATTCAAGAAATTGAATAACAAAATAACCACATATATATATATATTGAAAAATGTGAAAAATATGAATGAGAACTTACAGGAGGTGGTGGTATTCTGAAATAAAATTTTGACAAAGACCAAAATCCATTCACATAATTCAAATGAACATTATTTTATGTTATGAGTAATGGTCTTTGGGAAACCGGTGTAAAATTTAAGTTTAGAAGGATGAATTTAAGTACCGTAAATCGAGGTGAATTCACCTCGTTTTACGGTATTCTAAAATACATTTGACAAATATAAGGATTATTGGTTCTTATTGTAGATATAATTTTATGAATTTAAGTATTCTAAAA
>JAJNBT010404225.1:0-11476 GCA_028455955.1 Notopais sp. p TS-2021 | reverse complement strand
TTTAGCATTATTTTGGTTTTAGCAAGGCATGCAGTGCATGCATTGCATTCATGGAGGAATCGCCACTGTTCAATACACATGCATCAGTAATGAACCTGTAATAACAAAAAAGTATATATTAAATCTGCCAATAATAGACATATTTTTATACTTTAAAGACCAAAAATAATACAATGCACTTATACTAAAAATATTTGTAATCGCAAAATAATAATTTAAATCTGAAATGATCATTTTCTTAACAAACATATTTTCATATTTTAATGACCAAAATTTTTGCATTACAATAAAAATTGAAATTTATAATTGTAAAACATAAATTATATCTACAATGATCATTTCTTAACAAGTATATTTTAATATAGAATGAATAGATGACATCACTGTAATTTTGTATTCTAAAAATTGCAATTTCAGAGTGACCTCAAACCTAAGTTCGATGTCGTATATAACAATTATCGTTATATGCCACAATGTATCATGATACAGTGGTTAGTTTTGTGATTAATGATCGAAATATAGTGGAAAAAATATAAATTATACAATAAAATAGTATAAAATATGATCGCCATGTGAATATGAGTGTAGTTGAATTTAAAATAATATTTTTAGACAATCAAGTGGAATACTAATAAACAAGGTATAAAAAAATAATGACAATTAAATTATGCTATAAAGTACAACGTAAAATAGAATTGCAGAAATTGGACATACTGTAAATGAAAATTCTCATTTTAGAATTGAAAATATTAGACAATTTCTAATATTAATGTCTGATTTAGGATAAAATATTGCCGCTGCATAACAATCATAAAGATATATTTCAAGTCTCTGAGATTTGAAATGGTTCTACATTTCCTCTTTCTATAATGTATCATCTGAATTTTTGTCAGAATTCAATCTCCTATTTTTAAACTATATAGACTCATAGAGGGTCATACGACGTCAACTCGACATTTTGGTCGGACCCGACCCCGATTTTTAAGAATTTGTTTTTGCAAGATGGGTTGTGTGAGATATGGTCGGAAGACAATTTTGAGACCTGAAAAATGGTTGGCTCTCGATTCCTGGGTGCCTGAAATTTGGCACTTTTGGCAATCAGCGTAGGAACTAATTAAGGTCGATAAGTAATTTTGGTGTCAAATTAAAGAGGAACTAAAGTCTATAATTCTCTTTAAAAAAATACTCTAAAATGAGGAGTATAAAATTTAAAAGAAGATTTTGACCTTTAACCTAAATAAAAAAAGTCATCTACGAATTTTAATTAAAATTTTATATGTCCACATATAGATAGGATATACAGTAATTTGCTTTTAAATGCATTATAATATGAATATCTCGTTTGCTTTATAATAATATAACACAGACTGATTTTCTTTATATCGAATTGCATAATTAATCTGAATAGGATAATGTATATCGGCACTCAAAAATTATATTTATAAATAATATTTCTACAAACTAGAAGTAACAGATTACTATTTTACCACTATTTCTAGAAAATAAACACTGAAATTATTTTAAAAAAAGGTGAATCATTTAGTATGATCACTAAAATTTGTTTTCAAATTTTCAAAATATGAGACGAAATAATTCTTATTTGAATCAGATGTGTACTATACATCATAATAAATAAGAAAAATATATAAACACTTGCATTAAATATAATGTAGATTTCTTTCTTTGTTGCTTTTACCTATATGGATAATTATACAGCTGTAGCTAAGACCGTATATAACATGTTTTCTTATAAATCATTTAGGAATGTAAAAGGCATCCATTTTGCTAGAATTCTTGTAATCGCAATATTTCAAATGCGAATGACATTCATTTTAAATTCTTTTACAAAAAATCTTTAAGTAAAGAAAGACGTTCCTTAACTTTCAAATTAATGAGAGAACTTCTCTCCCTGATCAAAAATGCCTTCATTATTATTAAGTCGCTTCTGTTATATTTTTATCTGTAGTTGTTTCAGTTTCTTGTTTTCATAAAAAATAAATTGTACTTCTCACAATACCATTCATTATATTGTACCAGAATGGAACAATATTATTACAACGTGTCCTTAACACATCATGAGGAGATTCATAATTTGGGAATCGAATATATTAAAATTTATCAAAATTAGTTAGTTCTATAGAAGTTAATAAATAATATAACGTATAACATGTGAATTAATATTAACTTTTTGGAAAAATCGTGTTATTTTATTTTAAGTTATAATATCTATTTGTTCATGTGTATAGAATATAAATTTTATTTCTCGCTTTCATACATGGGTTGGATAAGTTAGCAAGTTTAACAATTGTTTGGTAAAATACTGCTTGAGTTTATTTATAGTTGTTCCGGTAACAGACAACTCTGTTTGAATTTCGTAATAATTTGCATCAGTGAGTCTGCATTTATTTCGAAATAAACTGGAATTCGTTAATAAAACTGGCAAAAATGCATATTTGTTTTTTATTCATCTGGCATTCAACTTTTATAAATGATTCATTGAAAACCATCATTTGGGAAAACATCACGCACCAGTCATTAGCCAGTCATGTCAACAATAAAGGTCATATAGTTCATGAATCTCAAAATATGTAAAGCTTTATATACGCATTCAGTCACTCACTATATACATATATATTATTTGCTGCATGTGTAGTACTATATAATATATTTTTTAATGTATTAATTAATGTTCGGAAATTAGTGTATAAAAATACAGTTAGCTATACAATCTGTAAATAAGATATAGAACATCTAACCTAATTTCTATATCGGGGACGAATTGCCCGGGAACGAATTGATGTAGAAAGTGGAGGAGAAATTAATTGTTTTTAATAAATATTATTTTTGTCTTTCAATTATTTTTCCGATAATATCACATTTCTTTAGAATTACAATAGAAAATCACTTTGATAAACAAAATTCATCAAGACTTATCATATTTATTCTCATACCATATTAATGAATAGATAAAACAATAATAAATAATTTTAAAAACTTGCGATACAGATACTATAATATAAATATGGTATAGGGTTCAAAATATATTGAAAATGACATCAAATTTTTCGTGTTATGCGTGAGAATTTCTTAATTTATATTGCTTCTTCGATAAGAATTTCCTATTTATTCTTCCTTCTAGATTTAACTATTGTAATTGTTCATTCTTGTTTTATCGATACATGAATATGGTATGAATACAAAACCGAAATATTGTGTAAATAATTATGATAAGTCTTGATGAATTTTATTTATCAATACATTATATTTATTTAAATTTAACTATATTGGATGAAAAAAGACACCACGGAAAAGGAAAGTTAATTCTTATATTTACAAGGTGAAAATGATTGCGAAGAAGAAACTTCCTCGGCCTTCTTCCGTATCATGTTTCTTTATCAGACACCTGTTGCAAAGCAAAGAAAAACTCTTATTGATATATTGGCCAATGATATGATATTGTTAGCTAAATTTAAGAGCTTTATCCAAACCTTCAATGGCAAGTTTTTAGCTGTATTATATAAATATGTGTATAGGTCGTAAAGAAATTCAATTACATTAGATGCAAATGAACGCCCACTGATGAACTATTCCAAGACAGAAATATTTTTAGGGAGAGCGGATATTCGGGCGGTGTTATATTCTGAATATTCCTATAATAGTGATCGTCAATCACTTCTCTGCTATAAACAGGGCTCCCTATAGTTTTCGCTGATTGGTTGATTAAAGAAGGGCCATTTCTCGGGCTCGACGCATCGTAGGGATTTGACCAATCATAGCAACGAAATAGACGTTTTAAATGACTAAGTTAATAACAAATTGGTAAATTTAAATTCTCGCAATTTTCATTTGATGTATCAGCAATAATTGATACATATTGTGTACATTTACTACATTATGGAATAGTGAATTAATTTGTACAGTTTCTGGCAAATTTCTACCATTGGCTGTTTTTTATTTCTATATGGAGTGGGTGGGGACTGGGGATTACTTTCAAGCAAATATGCATCCGCGACAAACCAAAGTCCAGATAAAATCAAACAGCAGGCGGATACAAATTTGAATTATTTATAATTTATATAATATATATAATTGTCCTGGTCAGTTCATAACAAAAGAACAAGTAAACAACAAGCAAGCCAGATATAAGGTCGATTTTGTATTCGAAGAAAATGTAAAAGTGAAAAATAGATTCATTATTTATTTATTGAAAAATTTGTTAGCATAAATAGAGTGATTTGATTATAATAAATAAGATTTATTTAAAAAGTAGAAACGCGCAAATATCCGTTAAATAATATAATAAATATTTTACCGTGTTTTACATTTGTTTTCCACTGGACTTTTCGAAAATTACTTTCGAAAAACTGTTTTAGATATCTATTATTTATATTGCAATACCGGTGTTTGGAAATGAGGCTCTAATACCGGTATTGAAAATGCTAGCCATAGTTAATCTCCAAAGTGTCTTATTGATCAGGAATATTTCTATTTCATTCGGTCATTGTGTATACAATATGGGATTCAACCATATATTTATGTCGTATTTCTGTGACATCATATTTATGAGATTGCCAGAATCAAAGAAAATCAAATTTATCGGTAGAAATTTCGTTATCTGATCTCAATTTGAGATTTATAATACTGCGATTATTCATCATTTTTCTATATATTGAAGTGATTGTGTCAACATAAGATGAATATAAGATGAAATTCACATTTAATTATGGAAATAAAAGAAACTATTTTTATAAAAATAGTAAATTTACTAAAATCTCCGATTGAATTCAATCATCTCAAAAATATAGTTAGTGGAGACAAAAGGAGACCAAGAAACACAATTACGCTAATTAAAAATGTGGGTTCGAAAGGAAAGAATGAATTAATTAAAGACACTTTTCGTATTTTGATTTGGTTAATTAATATGAATTCACCAGTTAATGATGTACAGTTTTTTTATGTACACATGTATGGCATTAAATGCGCGACTCAAAGATAAATACGGATATCATTATTTTCATACAATAATATTTATATTAAACCATTGTCATTATACTTAAATATAGACAGCCATATTTACCTGACCAAAAACTAATGGTCTATAGAAGTATCGGAGTGCTATCGTATATATTCTCTACAAGTAGTTCACAAACTTATTTTTGTCGACGCGCACTTTAGTATAAAAGTAAAATTAAAAGTAAAGTAAAAGAAACATTAAAAAATGGTATTGATAAGTTTTAGCCTATAATATATATATAACTCTATACTGTATATAAATAAATATTTTACACTGCAGAAAATTATTAACTACATCTTTATTAAATAAATCAAGCGAAGTTTATAATGAGAAATGTGAGTTTGATGTTTTTTGGCATCATTTTCATAATTTTATTATTTTCGAGGCACACCTTGCTATATAGAGGAACAACCATGGATGTTCCATGAAATTCCAGTCATAACTTGTAATATTTTTTTTATTTGACAGGCCTTGCTTGAATTATGAAAAATTTAAGTTGGCTTTTATGGAACTTGGAAGTAATATCCTAGTCACATATATATATATGTTTCATTTATATATCCGTGAAAATATCATTGAAATTAGTCATACCTAAACTATAATAAAATATGGTTCTTTTTTAGGTCTCTTTTAAATAAATTTGTAACAATAAATAAATAAATAATAAAAACTACAGGATGATGGTCTTCACCAATTGATCTATGTGTGAACATTTCCTCGAAAGTAGTCAATATTACTTTTTTAATAGTTAAAAGAACAACTTGAACACAATCAAGCGAGTTAACAAACATACAAGAAACCTTTTAAAAAATAAAGATTATTATTTCAATTATTAAATATGATAAGATTAAAGAAACTGTTCGTATTTAAAATTAGTTAATTATTGTGAATTCACCAGTTAATGATATTATATCAGATTATATAATAAAAGACTATATAGTTATTTAAAATAAATATATTAAACTAGTCTCTAAATGGAATATTACTGTTTCATTCCCCTGCATTGTATTCCCCTCTATATACTTTCGATATTATCTGTTATAATTTATTTAAAATTATCTGAAAACAATTTCCGTTGATAGCAATTGGAAAATAATTAATAATACACAAATAAGATTCATTTCTATTGATTTGAAGTTAATA
Organism: Notopais sp. p TS-2021; assembly: GCA_028455955.1. Classification (NCBI taxonomy): domain Eukaryota; kingdom Metazoa; phylum Arthropoda; class Malacostraca; order Isopoda; family Munnopsidae; genus Notopais; species Notopais sp. p TS-2021. Next base: position 5,319 of record JAJNBT010404225.1, on the reverse strand, counting down.
GAACTTCGTATGTTCTCATTTGCTTCATAATAATTACAAATTACATACAATTACATACTTAGGAAGCTATCTTCATCCGCATAACTTATCTGTGATTTATTACTAAAATATATTTTACAGGAATCAATATTGTCAGTCATAAACAATGATGAACAAATATGCGTAAATACTGTAATATATAAGTAATAAGTGAAGTGAGCTTCATATACAGATTTATGTTTTTTTTTGTGACAACTAAACTAGGATATAATTTTTGCTGTGTGGCTAACTACCTAAAGTGTCTAAATTATGTGTTTAGTATAAATGTCAGCCTACAGATGACTATGGTATGACCCACATAAAGTTGCTGTTCATATATGATTATATATATTTTATTCATACAATGTAGGATTGACAGTCAATCCATCCATGACTAATTAAAATATAATCAAGATTATGTTTGAAAGGTTACATCACACTAATTAAATCTTTATAACATCTAAAATAAGTAAATTATTTTGATATTTGACTATTTTCTATTGTAAACATTAAATTTAATATAGTTACACCATAATCAATCGGTCACAATTTTACTTTTTGACATTGTTTGTGGCTTTAGTTTCAATTTACTGAATTATCAATGACAATTTCATCCTCAAGACGGACCACATATGTCCGATAACTGTCCATAGTAAATAAATAAATTCAGTGCAAATCCACTGCTTGTCATATCAAAATATTTGTCTTGATAAATTTGTTGAAAATTAAATTCCCAATTCCTACAAATCCCTCGATTCACTCATTTTTTGTCATTAGTAAATATTTTTGCGTTAAGGTATTAAAAGCAACCATTAGTGATAATTTACATGCCATTCTGTCGTTTTGAATTTCAAAACACTATGAGGTATTCTTTAATTAATTTATCGATCAAAGGAATTCTTGCAATATTGTGCATAGAGTGCATAGTTAATTAATTTATGTTTATATGTACGAGCAAGTAATTTAACACACTTACGAAAGTTTTAACGTATTTAAAAGTAAACCTATAAAAGTTACTTTAGTAATTATTTTACTTGATTACGAAACTTTTTTATGTTTTACAGTTTGTAGTTAAGTAATAAAGTTATAATTATATCGATATGATAAGTATATATATAATGCAATTTATTGATGATCAATATATTTCGCTTTCAAAAGGAATGAAATCTCTTTTATATACTTTTTATATGAGAATTTATCACAAGTTCGAATCTATACATAAAAATTGGCACTTTCAGTTCTTTCAGTTGGCTTCAAAAATGCAGTAAAGGATATTTTTACTACTGATTGTATGTGTTTTAATCATACATTGTGCTCGTAAATCGACACTATACCATTGCCAATATATCCGGTTATTATTAAGTGAATTTTAGTATTCTCAGATTGATAATTCTCGAACAAAGATAACACAGATTCAGAATTGTGATTTTATTTATAGGAATAGGAATCCTGATTATGATAATATTAATATTTTAATTTAAATTACCACGTCATATAATCGCTATCCTTTTACCGATGTTTGAATTAGGAAAATGATAGTTGATATTTCGCAATTATTTTAAACCTTTAACATAATATAAAATCATTATCTTGAATGACAAATTTCCGTGATCATTGAAATGAATAATCCTTATCTCAAATAATCGACATCGAATGTATTGGTAAAGTTCTTTATTATTGTGTTCGGGCCATGGAGCAGCATAATAAATTTTCGGCTCCTGACATTTTCGAATTTGGGATGCTGCGGCAATCGTAGTGCAGATTATTTGTACGGAAATGTATCATCGTCTATAGTAGCCTCTATACTGTTAATTCACCGATAGTCATACATAAACTAAAAAGAAGCTACTTCATTTAACATTAAATTGATATTGCAATCTATCAAATAATTAAGGATTAATTATAGACTTGAAATGTGCGATAACCGATCAAGTGCCATTATATGGGTCTCCTAGAGTGCCAATCAAGTGTGTTTTGTTTTAATTGGTCACTTCATATCTAATTATAGTATGTGGCCAATGGCAATTAACTATATTTAGACACAGTAAAGAACTACTTATTTACTAAGTGATTTAATGGAAACAATAAATTCCAATAATAAAAATCGAATTACTCATAACGTCACACGTAAGAAATATTCGGATATTTTGCTGAAAGTTAATAATATAAAATTAATATTTATATAATATTAATTTGCTAAATATTTTAGTTTCTATATATTTTATTTTTTATTACTGATAAAATAGTTTTTAATAAATATTCGTTTTCAATACCTGGAATATACAAATATATATTATTATTATTCAAGATATTAAATAATCAAAGAAAGAGACAAGAGATCGAAATACCATTTGTTTATACTCAAACAAACATTAATTTCAGTCGAATAAATAAACAATGTTTCAACATAATAATGCATGTATGTAAAGCGTCAACTGATGTTACAACAGTGGCATTATGTAAATATAATTCCCATTATCACCCCGATGTTATCCAAAATGAAATTCAAATTATCAACTCTTGTTTGTAAACATTTCACAGAGTTTGCTAAACTTCTTTCATCACAGTTAAATCGAGCTAATATCGATGGTAATTCCTCTTATTTAGTGACAGATTATTGTTGATCCGACTGATAAACATTATACTTCAACATATGCATTGATTTATCATTATATTAGATTCGTTGTCTGTGATGAATAAAGCTATAATTTAAACATCATATATTAGTTTTAGTAATATGTTATATAATTATATTGATGGATCATATTTAATCAGTTAAATGCAATGATTTTGTTTTTTATAATTGGGAAAAATGTACATCATTTATATAATTGATTATAACAATAAACATTTTATTGGTATCATACTGTGTCAAAATTTGAAGATTTTGATGATTTATATAGAAATTGCATACAGTATATCTATTTTCGGTATCGAGACAACATTCCCCCGAGGGAAATATCCCAACAAGGACAATATCTTACTTGGACAATATCATCCTAGGATAATATCTCCCGAGGACAATTTCTCCCTAGAGAAAAGTTTCTCGGAATACAATATTTATAATAAAGGAAGGTTGGGTTGGGTTGCATTGGGTTGAGTTGGGTTGGGTTAGGTTTGTTTATATTTCATTATTATTTGACTATAAAGTTAATAACCTTCATTCCTTAGCAAAGTTGTGTTCTGGAGTTATTTTCCTATATGGGGATATTGTCCTAGGTTGGATATTTTACTCGGGGAGATATTGACCAAGGACAATCTTTTTTTTTAACCGAATATATTATTACAAATTTTTTCAATATTTAAAGCATTTTTCGACATATGGTAATATTTTAATATGCCACACTTGTCATCATTGAAAGAGACAATTTTCGAGCGTGTTTTGATACATACAACTGAAATTTATTTCAATGAATGAACATGTTTTTTTCTATAATTGTCCTTTATTGAACAACTATTATTATAAACCGAATTCTACTTAATTAATCTAACATAGCAAATATTGTTTATAATTTAATAATGTTTTTATACATATTTATGATATCTACACAATCAAAATACAAACAAATCAACTTGAATGTCAGTATATCTGGAAGTAGGAAAGAATTAATATAATTTTATATTTAAAAAAATTGGCAAAAATAACTCATTTTAAAAGTTCTATCAGCAATTGTCTACAACGGGCGGATTTTGCGAAATGTAACGAGCTGGACTGGATTTGACAAAGATATGGGCGGGGCACTGGCGGATATGAGAATAAAATAGTAGCCCGTCCAGTGCTCTACTTTCTACTAAATTCTACTAAATCACTAATGTGGAGGCTCCGCTAATTATAAAGTCCATAGAACTGAAATTTAAGGAAATGATTAAAATAAGTAATGAGGTATTTATCTACATATAGACTACATAAATCATGCTACTTTTATCAAACGCTCTTTGTTTTCAGTAATTGAAAATGTGACGTTCTATGTTAATGTAGAATAAACATTTATTCAACCTAAGTGAAAATTTATTTGGTTTGGTAATTCTGTCTTGAAAAGACTTAAATTACCATCCTTAATCTTTCGGAAGTAGTTCACAATTTTTGATGAAGTTTAATTTATATTTTGCTACTTTTATGGATAATAAAAGACCTCCAAGACCAGTGAACATTAAGTTATTTATTAATTAATTGTGTATTAGTTGAATAAACATAACAGTCGAAATACAGCATAAAAATAATGTCGGCCAGTTCAATTTAATAGCAGAAATAAGAATACAACATTCATATGAAATAAATAATTTTGTGAAAAACTGTATTTGAATAAAAAAGAATATTTTTCAACAGTTTGTTACTTTTACAAAATTTCCGGTTTAAAAGTGGCAATTATTATTCTGGAGGAAAAATTATTCAAACAATTCGAAAAAAATAAATTGCAATGCGCTGATGAAATAATTTTAAACAAATGACATTAAATTAACTAGAGTTCAAAGGAAAACAAAAATTATAATCAACGCGAGCTGTAATTCAAAGGATGCCAATTAGCAATGTTAGATAAAATCGTTGTGATTAATTTTGTTATAGATTATTTTTAGAATTAATTTACTAAATACTCAGAGCATCTTGAAAACTTGATGAAATAAAAACATTCGGCTGCTATTGTGAATCAAGAATAAATAAAGTTTCTTCAGTGTAAATCGAAATATGTTTCTGTTATCAATTTCAATATAATTTACCTTAGTTTTCCTTCTTAATGTTTTGAAATTCTTCATTTACAGTATATTATGAAAATCTTTCGTTTATTATTTTATTATCATTTAGGAACTCTCAATTTCTATAACGATTTGATGAACCTTTTTATATTATCATTTTATGTAACTATTTAAAACGAAAACAAAAACCCTCTTTTAAAAACTTATTTCCATATTTAGAGCGCATTGCAATTGAAAAGAGTCACCAACAATATCACAATTTGTAGATTCCGTTAGAAATAATCTTGCACCACACAAGATTAAAAAGAACTAAATACACCAAAAATACTCTCAGGACAAAATATGCAATGAAAAATTGCCCTTATAGGACAATAACTCCCGTAGAATAATTGTTCGAAGGATAATATCCCCCGTAGTACAATTGCTAAGACAATATTTAAGATGGAATATCAGAGCGGGAATACCAGAATATAATTCCCACATACCTCCATGGTAAAATAATAACAGAATCAATGTAAATAATATAAAATTATTCCAACAAATTCTATCGTATAATAGAATTATATAAAATAAAATTTCAATAAAATTGTTCAACCCAGACCCATAATA